>NIVC01000620.1:347500-445000 GCA_002269645.1 Macrostomum lignano
AATCGCCCCATTCTATGAATCGCCCCATTCTATGAATCACCCCATTCTTTGAATCGCCCCATTTTAAGAATCACCCCATTCTATGAATCGTATCATTCTATGAATCGGCCCATTCTATGAATCGCCCCATTCTATGAATCGTATCATTCTATGAATCGGCCCATTCTATGAATCGCCCCATTCTATGAATCGCCCCATTCTATGAATCGTTTCTTTCTATGAATCGCCCCATTCTAAGAATCACCTCATTCTCCGCCCCAACAGCCCCGACTCTCCGCCCCAACAGCCCCGACTCTCCGCCCCAACAGCTCCGACTCAGTTGCCTCAGTTGAAAAAATCGTCTTATCTTAAGAATCGCTTCAGTCGAAAAAATCGCCCCAGCCTAATAATCGTCATTTGTAAAAATCGCCCTATCTTAAGAATTTCCTCAGCTGAAAAAATCGCCGTAATCTCATTTCTATGGAATTTCATTATGCAAAATTAATTACCAGTGTAAAATAAATCTTAGTCTACTTTTTTCAATACCCTACTTGTAGTAGAAATATTAAGAAAACTACGTTAATAAGGATTACTCTACTATAAGTAAAAATATCGGATTTTTTAAAAATATATATTTAAATAAACTCGAACTCACGCAGACTAAACGCCAATGCCAATCGATCGAATTCCGAGTCTCCAACAGTTGAATTTCAAGCCGAAGTTCGCGACCAGAACGACAATGACGACGACGATAGCAACAATGCTGCTGCTGCTGCTGCTGCTGCACAAGAAGACCAGGAAGTCGCCGAACAGGACGAAGACGTGGACCATCCGGCTTTAGTGGCCAGCAATGTTGAAACTCGCCTAGCCGAAGTTCGCGCCAGACTGGCGGCTTCGAGTACTCGAAGTCAAAAGCCTGACGGCCTGCTTGGCGAGACAATCTACTCAGTGAGAAGTTCAGCCGATGCTGTGCGGCAAGATGCAGGCCCGATAGCAGCTGCCTCTGTTGCAGACACTGCAGCAGACAGTTCAGTTGCTAAGGATGAGAACACGGAGAGCGGGGTCAGCTCCCCGGGCGATGCAGGCCCGCACTCGCCATTGGCTGTCATGGCAACTGCAGGCAACAATTGAATTATTATTGAGTGATTGTTATGTATATCATGCATATATTATGATATTGCCTATTGCTCAATATATTACTCATTTAGTAGTATGCTATTATACTGTTAATATATTTGCGCTGTGAATTAGTTAAAGTAAATTGGTTATTAATAAATCTATCTATTTGCCCTTTGCTAATTTGTTGTTTTGGTCGCAGAAACTAATTTGCTTTTATGTTGGTCTTCATTCGCAATCTACCCCTATTTGATAAAGTTTTTTATATGAATTTTATTTCTATTTTAGTTGCTTTTATTGCCGTCTTTTTGTTTGTGTTTTTTGTTGGAAAATATAACAATTGCTCTAATCACAAAAGCCATCCCAGACTCTGTGTCGGCTTCCCATTGTTGGTTCTCCGTCATCTCCCATGAATATTTGTCATTCTTCATTGCCATTTAATCATTAAAAACCCCGAGTTTGATTCTGTGTTTTAGTCTGTTTATACTACTGCAGCAGCGTGAGCAGTAGCGTGATGCAAATATTAATGCGGATATAAATTTAACTTGAACTGCTATTTTTAAAAGAACAACATAATCGACTTCTTAATTAATTGAATTGCTACTCAACTTGTCTTCAACCAAGCTACTAAAAGTAGTATTGATTCAATCTACAATGCAATGCAAATGAGCAACCGACTGCAATATACAATCGTAAATACAAGCATTATTTACGAGTGTATTAACTCTATTTTTTAGCTTTTATTTATTTTGACTTCACTCTTACGAGCGTGCAATTTCTGATATAAACAGAACCCGCTTGCTCTAGTTTCACCTGGATGAAGTGTGTTTGCGTTTATTTTTCTTCATTTAGACTGTATCATTTGCTTATACGACCTACTAATCAGTGGTAATGAACGAATATTCGTATATATTTTTGGTGTGCTTTCCTAATTATAATCAAATTTTCTAATACTTAACTGAAGCATCATTGCTACTCAGTGTCCTGATTCGCTCTTTCGACTATTGCTACTTTCTCAGTAGTACCTTGTGTACATCCGTTACAAACTTTGTCGAGTTGAAAGCATCAATAAAACAAAATAAACTGACTGAAAAATGGGTTATTGTCCAAAAACTGCTTGACTAACGATCTGTGAGCTTTTCTACACTTGAACTGTGTACTTTGGCAGAACTAGCTCTGATTGATATTGCCTTGTGTTGTCATCTATTCATTTTTCCTTATTTTAGTTTACTAAGCCACATACAAACAACTCAGTTTTAGGATATAGGATTGAAGTATTTAAAGAGGGAAAGCCAACCACATTACTCACCCGCAATGTACACTCGCTGCCAGACCAGACCCGCTACAACCCCCACCCCTCACCCGCAATGTACACTCGCTGCCAGGCCAAACCCGCCACAACCCCCACCCATCACCCGCAATGTACACTCGCTGCCAGACCAGACCCGCTCCAACCCCCACCCATCACCCGCAATGTACACTCGCTGCCAGACCAGACCCGCTCCAACCCCCACCCATCACCCGCAATGTACAATCGCTGCCAGGCTAGACCCGCTACAACCCCCACCCATCACCCGCAATGTACACTCGCTGCCAGGCCAAACCCGCTCCAACCCCACACCTCACCCGCAATGTACACTCGCTGCAAGCCCAGGCCCGCTCCAACTCCAACCCCTCACCCGCAATGTACACTCGCTGCTAGGCCAGACCCGCTCCAACTCCAACCCTCACCCGCAATGTAAATTTAATCACAGCAGCCGCCGTTTTCAATCGATTTATTATTATTTGCCATCTGTCAAACGGGATGGGATTTCAAATCGCGAATTCGGTTTAGCAGCACGCTGAAGCCTCGTGGCTTTTACCATATGGCATGTCAGCCGTGCTACCTGCAGTTCATTCTTAACTGCCTCATGCACATGACATACCGGATGCAAATTAGTCAACTGCTTGCTGTTCCTCTTCAACCCTGCTCATTTGCAATACAGGCAGATGGTGTAGACTCTACTAATGATTGATGAAGCAGATACTGCAACTTTGCCTGATGGTGATGGCTCATTCTCATCACCATCAAAGTCCATAATCACACTGCTTGTGTGATTTTTTGTACGACTGAAATAAAAGGTGAAAGAGAGAGGGTCCTGTCATGCAGTATATAAGTTTTTTGCCAGTTTACCAAATACATATATGCTAGATAAAGCCAGAAAAAGTAGTCAAGCATGGCTAATGCTACTACAGCCCCTTTCCTTATTTAAGCTGAGCTCTTTAGTTTTTTAAAAGAACAAGATAGCAATTATTAATTTATAAAAGGATTACACATATTGTAAACAACATACACAAACAACTATTTCTGAAATAATTATAATAAAAGGAAAATGATAATATAGTACAACATAAATATCATAGTACCATCGAGATCTAACCTCTGCTTAAGTTGGCCAAAATAGTTATGAATAGTTTCTTAAATATTTAAACCCTTTAGCATAGAGAAATTACTTAGGAATGGCATATGTACCGTCACAGGAAAATTTCAAAGTGAACAGTGCAAGTCCCATGATAATTGGTTGATTCACATTTTAAAATTTATCACATAAATAGAGACAATAGAGTCAGCATCAGTTTAATTCATGTGAATATGCCATGGGTAAATGCTTTAATGCTTATTAAAAAAACCCTTTTGTCAAAAGAATATAAGTTACGAAAGCTATAGCTAGTGAGCTACTATTAATACTAAACAGTGTTATGGAGATATATAGTTAATACAATGCTTATAGCCTTTCATAAATAATATATTTATAATTATATATGGTATTAACCCTGATGATGATGGCATATATGTATATGAGTATGCAAGCTACCATAATCGTGCAAATCTGACAAATGCATTTTTGGCCAATATATATATTGTGTTATATATTCATATGCACATACCAACTGCAAATATACTTTGAATACTTGTTACTCGTAAAGTTGAATGAAAAAAATTACGAGCGTACACAACTAATGCTATCTTACACTACCAGTACTAGGACGAGCGTACACAACCAATACTATCTTACACTACCAACTAGGCCCTTATCCGAAGGCCCTATCCAATGTAATTATTGCAATGTGAATTGTACCTGGATAAATTGCTAAAGGAAGTTCCTTTGAAAGACTTAAATAAGGATGGTTTTGCAGGGAAGTAACAGCTGAAAAAGGTATTTGGATGAGTCCGGGTCAGTTGAATATGTGCCATTTTATTATCGCAGACAACATTACAATAATTATAAGAAAAATTATAACTCACATTGTAAGTTTTGTTCTGAAATTGTGTTGCATGAAAACTATTGCAATAATAATAATTTTTTCAATTTTTTTCGACTAGTGCTCAGCTTCATCGGAAATGACTGGCTCGACGCTGCGCCCCCGCGCTGCCATCGCAACGCCGCCACCCCAAATGATGAGTTGGGAAGCTGCATAAAGCCCACAGTCCTGCAGCTGGCGAGAGGCACAAAAGCGACAAGAACATCCCATCTCCGTAAGACTCCCCACAGCCGCTCTGACCATGCAGACTTTGTCAATTCTGCCGCTGATTCTCTGCTGTTGCATCGCTCTCGGCCACTCGCTGGGCGCTGAATTCGGCCACTTGGGCTGCTTCGTGGACGAAGGAACTCCAAACCGAGACCTCACCGGTCTTGTTGGCTTGTCCACCATCGGGCCCCACTCGAAGACGCCGGGTGAGGGCGACGTCGCACATAGCAGCATGACTTTGGAGCTTTGCAGCGAAATCTGCGCCTATGGAAAATTCCGCTACTTTGGTGTTCAAAATTCAGCTGGTTGCTTCTGCGGAAACTCGTACGGCAAACACGGCAAGGCAGCCGACAGCGACTGCAACATGGCCTGCGCTGGAAACTCCGCCCAAATCTGCGGAGGGTCGGGGCGAAACTCCGTGTACCGGCAGGTCTACAATCGTCCAGGTGAGCGTAGCGGAATTTACAATCAATGCTGTTCTACTTTTACATGTACATGCACTTCCCCACTTGCCCACCAGAGTAGCGGAGCAGTCGATATCTCTTCTGTCTTTTCAGATAGCGAATATTTCGCTTTGGCTGACCGAGACTACGTGAACGTGACCTCTACCCGCGGGCCCTTCTACCGCACCGAGCAGCCCGTCAGGAGTCTGACTGAATGCCTACTAGCTCGCTGCGTCACAGACTGCCAGGCCGTGCTGTTCCTCCTGGACGCCTGCCACCTGCTGAGATTCCCCGTTCTGCCGCACGAGCTGAAGAACGTCACTGGGAAGTTCGCCACCCGCGTGTGAGGGACCACCTGATTCGAAGCAAGGAGTCTCGGCTGCTTAAGCTTTCTGGTTGCTGAACTCTGATTTCTGACACCATCCGATTGCTGCAAGTCTAACCATAGGGCATAGTTAATTTATACTCAAGACAAATCACCTGAGTTCAAATAAAATGACAATATTCACTGCCGAAAAGAAAGAACTTTAGCGGCTTCTGAGCAGTAGCTTATTGGCAAATAAATTCGTTTTTTATCCTGATCGATCGAGCCAGCTACAGCAGGCACAATGGTAGCAGTAGCAACCAAAGCATATTTTGCTGACACACTATTGACTCTAAGCAGTATCAGATTCACGAGAACGAATCAGATCCAGAAGCCACTCAGTTCACTCACTCCTGTGTCAGCTCTTGCAACGCTCAATATTCACGCCAATTTCTCTGCATTGGAAAACTTTTCTGCCTCCATAAGGCGCGCTGGCACCTCAGAGGTTGCAGAATAAATTTAGAGTGTTATGCTCCGAAATACTACTTGCACAGCTGAAGCCACAACAGCTTCTGGTAGCTGACATGCCAGGTTCACAATATGCTAGCTATGGTTTAAACGCCTTAAAACCTGTAGCACCTGCACATTAATAACTTCGTACTCATATAAATGGAAGTGAGAATAGGAATCGCAGCATTCGATGGATAGGATGGCCGAGTACCGACTGACCGAAAGTAAAAACTAGTCTGACGAAGCTGTTAATTAGTTTAACAGCAGTCAGTGAGCAGGCCAGATGCAGGTGAAATAATTAACAGTGGAGCTCCAAGTTTTTTCTGCCCGTCTCCACCGCGGGGGGCAGGGGGGCATGTTCCTCCCAGTAAGCTATAAAATTTGCGCATATTGGTTGCCATGGAAACGGGTAGGAGGCTTTTTCATTGATTTTTCAACTGCAGAAAAACCCACCAATTTATCCCATTAGCATGCAGGCACTTCGTCTGTGCATGCAGCGTTTGGTGTATGAGGCTGAGCTCATCCCCAACGCATCATCCGTTTTAACTGTAGCATTGAACTACGCGCTGCCGACTCTCCTGTGTGAGTCCGACAGATAAAGTTTTTTTTCTGGGTAGGGCGATCAGAAATAAACTTAATGCATGTGAAGTGACATGGAGTGAGGTGTGGAGTTGGGAAGAGGCAATAAACAACCTCTCTGTAATGCAGTTGACAACTGGAAAACAGCAGAATGCTCAATTGCTTTCAGTTAGCTTAGCTTGCATTGATGGCTTTATACGAGCTTACATACTCTTACTAACGAAGCGCATTGTACATGTTTTCGTTATTCCACACTTTTGAATCATGCTTCAATTGGCTGTTTTGAGTTAGTTTACCATAAACAACTGTGATGTGTCTTAGTTTGACCATAGACAACTGTGATGTGTCTTAGTTTGACCATAGACAACACTGTGATGTGTGTTAGTTTGACTATAGACAACACTGTGATGTGTGTCTTAGTTTGACCATAGACAACTGTGATGTGTGTCTTAGTTTGACCATAGACAACTGTGATGTGTGTCTTAGTTTGACCATAGACAACTGTGATGTGTGTCTTAGTTTGACCATAGACAACACTGTGATGTGTGTTAGTTTGACTATAGACAACACTGTGATGTGTGTCTTAGTTTGACCATAGACAACATTGTGATGTGTGTCTTAGTTTGATCATAGACAACATTGTGATGAGTGTCTTAGTTTGACCATAGACAACATTTTGATGAGTGTCTTAGTTTGATCATAGACAACATTGTGATGTGTGTCTTAGTTTGACCATAGACAACATTGTGATGTGTGTCTTAGTTTGATCATAGACAACATTGTGATGAGTGTCTTAGTTTGACCATAGACAACATTTTGATGAATGCTGAATTCTTCTAAGAAAGAAGGAAGAAAGAAATTAAAAGCCACTTGTGTGATTTCAAGCAACTATAGTGCTGGTGCCTCTCGTCAAACAGCTGCGCTTATTATAATTCGTTTATTATTAATTAATCTTCCTTTCGACAGTCACAATGATTTCCAGATTGGATACCGGTACACCAAGAAAGCTCATCAATTAAGTGAAGCAGTCACTGGAAGCCAAGAAGCGCTCGGTAATCCGCCACTAAGAGTCACCCTAATCCCTCGTTAGTCCATCCCTAAGAGTCACCCTAATCCCTCGTTAATCCACCAGAAATGTTTGCGCAATGTACACTCGATGCCAGGCCAGACCCGCTCCAACCTCCAACCACACCTTAGCAGTAAATTTTGAGATTAGAAATGATAAATAAGCGAATAAGCAGTGAAATAGAAATTATGTGACAGCGGCAGCTGCAGATGAGAAACTAAAATAATCAAACAGTCCGTGGCAAGGTCGTGAAAGAAGCTTTCACTCATTTTATTAATTATGACACAGCCGTCATCGGACACGAAGTAAAAAAGTCACCGACAAATATTTGATTGTCTATTGAAAATTTCAACTTGTTTCTTTTTCCCAGAAATTTATTGTTATTTTTTGTCATCTGTAAAACGGAATTTCACGAAATGGAACATAAAATGGCCTCTGTCAGCCTTTCCAGAACAGATTGTCAAACGGCTTATTTGGCACAGGCTTGAGTACGTAGAAGGCCCCAGGTTTCCTGGGGTTAATTTTGCCCTTCTCAATCTGCAGAACGGCTCCATTGTTGTCGTGGGTGCCGCTGTAGCCCGGGGCGCTGAAGACGGTGACGCAGTGCCGGTTTAGCAGCACGTGGAAGCCTTCTTTAGCTACCTGGTGGCCGCGGACAACAAAGCTGACCCCGAACTGTTGCAGCACCGAGTCCAGGGCCTCGCTAGAGAACAGAAACGAGCAACCGCGTTTCGTTGGCGCCCAGTTGATTTTGGTTTTCTCGCCGGTTATCTGGAAGTGGTCGTAGATGACATTGTGCTGCGGATCTGCCCAGAGCAGGTCGCAGTGCACGCCGAACTGAGGCGGCTCGTACGGCCGGTCCATGCTGTTCAGAGCTTCAACACAGGCGTCCTGATCGCAGTCCAGAAATGGTGGCAGAGAAAAACTTGGCGATATGCCGCCGTGGCAGCAGAAGATCTGCCGGCCCACAACGGCACTCAGAGGCAGCCACTGGAAGCAGCGAAGGAAGCCGCGAAGCACCTGGATGCCTTTCTCCTCGCCGAAGCGCTGGTACAGCTCATCTTTGAAGCCGTACCGAAGGCAGACGTTGGCAGCTTCGTGATTTCCGCGCAGCAGGTAGACTGAGTCTGGATACAGCATCATTAAGCAGAGCAGGAGCATCATCACCTCAATTGAGTACTTGCCACGATCGATGTAGTCGCCCAGGAACAGATAGCGAGTTGCGGGCGGCTGGCCCAGCCCGTCGAAGTAGCGCAGCAGGTCGTGAAATTGGCCGTGTATGTCGCCGACAATGTTGACGGGAGTGCTCACTCGCAGGCAGGGGTTCGTGTGCCTGCTCATGTACATCAGGGCAGCGTGGCACAGGACTAGGCACTCTTGGGCTGTCACCTTTGGGTGATTCACAAAGTCGTCAACTGGGAAGCTGAGCAGCCTCATCGCAAACTCTTTGAGGTTAAGTTCGTCTCTGATCACCAGATTGCTGGACGATTCGGTATTGTGATTCGAGCGCGGACCCTCGGTGACGTCAAGGCCACCGCCGTCGTCCTTATTTGGATCCGCCGTAGATGGCGCTTCTTGATCCATTGCTGCTCTTGACGCTTGCTGTGGTTCCGCTTCCTAATCGATCGAGCCGACTTAGAGGTAAAATAAATCCGTCTACTGCTCAAATTGAAATGCCTTGTACTCATATGCCCCCATGCAAAATTCTTTTCAAGCTTCAAGCGCCAATTCTCTGTTCCATATTCCGAATAATAATAGTCTATGTCCCAAACGAACCTGAGGTTTGCCACGCATTGAGTGTGACTGCCCGCGCCCCTGCTACATTAACTCAGCACTTTTAATTGCCTCTTTGAGAGTTTTATTAAACAGAACTTCATACTTTCACTGCGATCGATATGGATTTTGCACTCAATGCTCATCGCGGGTTCCTTGTGCAAGTGCAGCAAAGTAAATGTGCGTACGAGCTAATTCACGTGTACATGACTTAAACTGGGCAATATGTTCGTGTTTTCACTTATCATTACCCTTCCCAATGCACTATAGCAAACTTGGTTAGTTTATTTATGCTGCTGAGCTATTTACTGCAGGCACAGCTTCATGAACTTCATTTGCGTTCGAAAGTTGGTTCTGTTTCAGGTAACTTGTAAATGTAAAAATGGAATCCAGAAAATTACATGTTACATGTACATTGTACATTACGAATGTCATTACGGATGTCATTTTGTAATGTCATTACAAAATTACATTTACGGAAGACTAAGACTAATTCACTTAGCATTAAATACCATTTTATCGCATTTCAATCCAATTTACGGGCGTCTAATTATATCAAAAATGGATGGTTGGTTTAAGCAAACATGACTATGAAATAAACAGACATGCATTTTTTGCGAAGTAAAATTATTCGTTCAATTACATGGGCTTATTTAAAAAATCACAAGCTCTAAAAGTCACAAAAAGTAAAAAAATTATAATCTCAAGCCTGAAATTCACAACCTGAGACAAACACCGGCGTTAATATTGGTAGAACTTAACAATCGATTTTTGTGTAGAAAGAAATAATTTCAATACGAAAGCTCTGCAATCACCTAGTTTAAAAAATCCGGAAGATTTTTTCGTATTAACAAATGAATGTGCGCGCACAACAAAAACGTAACTCTAATTTTTGAAGCTAATCTAAGAATTATATTAAAATTACTTGGTTACACTCATATTTTCTGTCGAAAGTAATTTAATTTCTAAATATTGTTCGCCTATAAAGGTTTACAGTAACAACAACATTTAACATGTCTAATGCACGGTGTATCTTTTCGGAATTCACAGCTGTGGCAGTTTAGTGTTAGTGTAGTACTCAGATAGTTTGTTTGAAATGGTTTTTCTGTTGTCACTTAGGCCTAATTAAAATTTAAAAGCTATTTGAGTACAAAATATTGATAGTTGCCTTTAGTCTTTTTTCTGCTATTAATTCACAGACTTCTGATAATAGTAAAAATGCAAATCAACAATTTTTGTACATTCTTCACAATCTAATGTATTTAAAATACATTTTTGTCCCATTTAAATCATTATAAAGTATTTTTAGATTAAGTTTTCTGTGTTTTAAGTTTAAAATTATTTTTTGTAATGCATACTTGTATAACAGGTGTGGTTATAGTGAATTAATTTTGTATTTATTGTATGAAATTTTTAATGTGAAGCTCTGACAAGGATGCAAATAAAAAAATCTAATATTTTTTTGTAAAAAATTCTTATAGTTATTGCAAATTTGGCTCATATATTAAGACTAGATTTCTTGGTATAGTTCTGAATTCCTTCAAATAATAAATTAGAGTAAATATATTTACTGTATTTTATTTGTAGAATATTTTATTGATTGTAAAAAATATTAAGCCAATTTAAGGCAACAATAATTAAAAAAAACATTTCATTTGTTTCCATTACCAGCTGAAGCAATCAGTTATGTCCAGCCGTCAATCTCGAGGTGCCAACAGCAGGCTGCAGCAAGCAGACGTGTCCAACTGGCTTCAGTCCAGGCAGCGACCTTCAAAAAGCCGAGCCGCAGCCGCCGCCACCGCAGACAATCTTCCACCGGAAATCTTGTTGCAGATATTTCGATACATGTCGCCGCGAACGCTGGTCAGCTGCTCCCTGGTCTGCAGCCAATGGTCGGACATTGCCGCCTCTGAATCTCTGTGGCGCCCCATCTGTCACCGGTGCTTCCCGAAACAGCCGGAACCGTTTGGAATTGAATTGGGAGCCGCCTGCGGCGTTTGGAAGGCCACGTTTTTCAATCGGTAGAAAGTGAAAGCGTCATTTTTTTACTGTATTTTTTACACAAGTCTTCAAAACAGCAAATAAAAACTAACACAATTGTACAGAGCTAGCAGTCAAAGTAGCCTTGACCCTTTTACAGTAACATTGACCCCTTTACACAAGCTTTGACCCCCTTACAGTAGTTTTGACCCCCTTACAGTAGCTTTGACCCCCTTACAGTAGCTTTGACCCCCATTACAGCAGTTTTGACTCCCTTACAGTAGCTTTGACCCCCATTACAGCAGTTTTGAATCCCTTACAGTAGCTTTGACCCCCTTACAGTAGCTTTGACCCCCATTACAGCAGTTTTGACTCCCTTACAGTAGCTTTGACCCCCATTACAGCAGTTTTGAATCCCTTACAGTAGCTTTGACCCCCTTGCAGTAGCTTTGACCCCCATTACAGTAGCTTTGACTCCCTTACAGTAGCTTTGACCCCCTCACAGTAGCACAGTTCGACCCCTTAAAGTAGCCTTGACCCCCGTTTAAGTAGCTTTGACCACCCTTACAGTATTCTTGACCCAATTACAGTAGCTTTGACTCCCTTACAGTAGCTTTAACAACCTTTACAGTAGTCTTTGACCCCCTTGCAGTAGCTTTGACCCCCCTTACAATATCCTTGACCCCCCTAACAGTAGCTTTGACCCCCATTACAGTATCCTTGATCCACTTACAGTAGCTTCGATCCCCTTACTGAAAGAAATTACTAAAGAAAGACTTTGAGATAATAAAAATTTAGGTAATTATATTTTTTAACATCATAATTGCAATCCCCAGTCTCCGCAAGCACGCTGCCAGTCGCAAGTACCTGTCAAGCCTGTCAAACTTTTCCAACCGAGATTTTCGCGTCACGCTGGACTTTATTGGCAGTTCAGGCCGCTCACTGGAAGCCTCGCTGACTGCCCGGGTTCGAAACCCGGGACGACACAGCTCGATTGTGGCTTTCTCTAGCTCTGCCGGACAAAACTGCCTGCCCAGTGACATGCGAACTGTGTCCCGAATTGTGAGTGCTCTACTACTACTACTACTACTACTACTACTACTACTACTACTACTACTACTACTACTACTACTACTACTACTACTACTACTACTACTACTACTACTACTACTACTACTACTACTACTACTACTGCGAACTATGCCCGTGAATATTGAATATCTATTAATATCGGTCGATTGCATAGTTATGCACAGCCTCTTTTGGCTGGAATTATATATTTAGTAAATAAAGAGAATATCATAGAGCAGCTTCTGCTAACACCTATAGAGTATTTGCTCTCATTCTTCTAAGACTGTTCATCGTTCACTGTTCATCGCTCACTGTTCACCGTTCACTGTTCACCGTTCACTGTTCATCGCTCACTGTTCACCGTTCACTGTTCACCGTTCACTGTTCACCGTTCACTGTTCATCGTTCACTGTTCATCGTTCACTGTTCACCGTTCACTGTTCATCGCTCACTGTTCACCGTTCACTGTTCATCGCTCACTGTTCACCGTTCACTGTTCACCGTTCACTGTTCATCGCTCACTGTTCACCGTTCACTGTTCACCGTTCACTGTTCACCGTTCACTGTTCATCGTTCACTGTTCATCGTTCACTGTTCACCGTTCACTGTTCATCGCTCACTGTTCATCGTTCACTGTTCATCGTTCACTGTTCATCGCTCACTGTTCACCGTTCACTGTTCACCGTTCACTGTTCACCGTTCACTGTTCACCGTTCACTGTTCATCGTTCACTGTTCATCGTTCACTGTTCATCGTTCACTTGTCCATCAGTTGGTCTGTCAGCCCCGAACAAAGACCAGATCGGCAGTCCCGACCAGATCGGGAAGGCTGTCATCGGAATCTCCAAGCAGGCGGCACAGCTCGCATTCCTGGTTGAAGATCAGGGCCCAACAGTCGGGCATCGAGAAGCAGCTTGTCGCGCACTGCAGCCTGTCTTGAGCCTTGTTGGTGCGGTCAGCAGGCGCGTAGAGGCTATCGAGGGTGCTCCGTGAGGCATTGCGTTAAATCCATCTCAGAAAGTATTGGTCCTTTTCTGAAGTGTTGGAGACAGACAGTTATCTGGGGTGTGTAATTTTGTGTCATATAATTGTCAATAATTGTCAGAAATGTGTCAAATTTTGTGTCAGAAATGTGTCAAATTGGGTGTCAGAAATGTGTCCAATTGTGTGTCAGATGGTATGTCAAATTGTGTGTCAGAAATATGTCAAAATATGTCAGAAAGGGGTCAAATTGTGTGTCAGAAATGTGTCAAATTGTGTCAGAAATGTGTCAAATTGTGTGTCAGAAATGTGTCAAATTATGTCAGAAATGTGTCAAATTGTGTCAGAAATGTGTCAAATTGTGTCAGAGATGTGTCAAATTGTGTGTCAGAAATGTGTCAAATTGTGTCAGTAATGCGTCAAAATTTGTGTCAGATGGTGTGTCAGTAATGCGTCAAAATTTGTGTCAGATGGTGTGTCAAAGTGTGTCAGAAATGTGTCAAATTGTGTGTCAGAAATGCGTCAAATTTTGTGTCAGTTATGCGTCAAATTGTGTGTCAGTAATGTCTCAATTGTGTGTCAGAGGGTGTGTCAAATTGTGTGTGAGATTGTGTGTCAGAGGTGAGTCAAACTGGGTGTCAGACAGGTGTGTCAAACACCCACCAGCATAGTTCAGCTTGAACACGGAGTTCCGGTCGAATCCGCCGCATTTCTGGCTCGGGTTGCCAGGACAAGGGACGTCGCACTCGCTCTCCAGACCCGCTCGCATTCCTCCGTAGGCATTGTCGCAGAAGCACTGGGTGCCAAACTGCACACCGGAGTATTGAAAGTTCAATAACGAACAGATACGGCTGCAGAACTTCGGAGAATTCAGCACTGAATCCTTGATGCTTGCGCCAGACACTCCGTGACCATCGATCGGTGGCTTGCCGCGAAGTCCCGGCATGTCCAGGTTGTCTTTGTCTTTGAAGCAGCCGACATAGTCGAAGCCTAGGTACTTATTGGCGTTGGTGCCGCGGCAAAGAGCCACCAGCATCAGGATTGAAAACGATGGAAACAACCGAAGCATTGTGTGCTATCAAAGCTTCCTCGCACTTCAAATCCTCAAGGGGAGCTTCGAATCCTTTTTAAATTTTTTATGCTCCGTGAAACAAGGCAAACAATTCGTTAAGTCAAACACTATCAGGACAATTGCCTGGGAAACAAATATTAATGAGCCTCTTCGGGTGCACATGCGCAGTCCCATTGTGAATTTTAACGACGTCTTGGCAAACACGAGCGACTGCTGTTGCTTTTCACAGGCAACCATGCATGAGGGTTGAAAACTCCAACATTTGACAGCTTCACGTTGTTAGTCAGTTCGTCAGTTAGTTTTTTAGTTAGTTAGTTAGTTAGTTAGTTAGTTAGTTAGTTAGTTAGTTAGTTAGTTAGTTAGTTAGTTAGTTAGTTAGTTAGTTAGTTAGTTAGTTAATTAGTTAGGTATTTAGTTAGTTAGTTAGTCAGTCAGTCAGTCAGTCAGTCAGTCAGTCAGTCAGTCAGTCAGTCAGTCAGTCAGTCAGTCAGTCAGTCAGTCAGTCAGTCAGTCAGTCAGTCAGTCAGTCAGTCAGTCAGTCAGTCAGTCAGTCAGTCTGTCAGTCAGTCAGTCAGTCAGTCAGTCAGTCAGTCAGTCAGTCAGTCAGTCAGTCAGTCAGTCAGTCAGTCAGTCAGTCAGTCAGTCAGTCAGTCAGTCAGTCAGTCAGTCAGTCAGTCAGTCAGTCAGTCAGTCAGTCAGTCAGTCAGTCAGTCAGTCAGTCAGTCAGTCAGTCAGTCAGTCAGTCAGTCAGTCAGTCAGTTAGTCAGTCAATTCCCCAACCGCAGATCTGCCGAGCGAGTTTCCCGGCCGCCCACCCGGACCTGCTGCCACCCGCTGACTGTCCCCGTCGCTCCGTCGAGCTGTTCAACCGCGCCACCAGCTGCCAGCCGCTGACAAAGCTGGCCCGGGACTCCCGCGCAGGCGCAAACGATGCCAACTGCGTGACCGTCCGCCTGCTCGGCGATGGACTTCTAATTGGCGAGTGGACGGGCGAGCGGGACGGAAAATCCGAGCTGGCCTTTGTCAGACTGCTGCTGAGCCACGAGCTGGCGGTTGCGGCTGCCAGGACTGCCGCACTGGGCGGCTCTGGGAGCGCCGGCCTTGCTGACGGTGCCAGCGGAGCGAAAGCTGCTGCAGGAAGTTCCAAGAATGCGACAACTGGTGAGGCTGGAGACTCTTGGATTGGGAATGGATTGCTAATCTAATCACTCACGGATGACAGGACAACAGGGGGATGCCAATGCTTTTGCAACAGGGTGTGCTAATGCTGTTGCAACAGTTGCTAGATAGATTAGTGAAGATAAAACCACGCCACAACCCAACGATCAATGCAGTCTCGAAGAGCATCAGACGCGGCGCCTCTTCTACATCATCAGCATCCGTCAGATCAGCCAGAAACTCCTCGCTGGTGGCAGCCGTGCCCGCCGCCGCCCTCCTCCCAACTCAGGTCACCGGCCTGTCCGCCTCTCTGATCCTCAAGGAGCACCGCGGTCAGGAGTTCGTCTTCAACACCTGGCGCTGCGTGGATCTGCTGCTTCCTGACGGTGGCGGGGGCGGCGACTGGCTCGCATGTCAGCTGATCGACCCTCGACAACGCGGCGAGCATGTGCCCTACGACTGCGAGCCCGAGTTCCGGTGGCGCGCCGGTGCCGCCGGTCTGGAAGGTCGAGTTGGAGATGCCTGCTATTGCGACTTCTTGCTGCACAGCGGGCCCAGCGGAGCGGGATGTGCGAAAAGTACGCAGTACGCGGTGTTTGTGTACTTTTAGTAGTATTGTTGATATGCTGATTAGTACATTGTTGTTGCTGGGAGACTTGGACACAACGATACAGAAAGGGTGAAGGCATTGAGCAGCACACTTTGTAATTATCCTCTCGAAGTCGTATAGATGTCGTGTGGACTTCCTGAAGACTTCCTGCAGACATCCTGTAGACATCCGTAGACATCCTGTAGACATCCTGAAGACATCCTGTAGACATCCTATAAACATCATGTAGACATCTTGTAGACATCATGTAGACACCCTGTAGACATTCTGTAGACATCCTGTAGACATCCTGTAGACATCCTGTAGACATCATGTAGACATCCTTTAGATATCCTGTCGACATCCTGTAGACATCCTTTAGATATCCTGTCGACATCCTGTAGACATCCTTTAGATATCCTGTCGACATCCTGTAGACATTCTGTAGACATATTTTGATGTCTACATGCATATATATCTTGCCCTTTTAAGGCATCCCATGGAAATCTTATATATACATGTACATGTATTCGACAAACTTAGTATAGGCATCGTTTAGACATCATGTATAGACATACTGTAGACCACCTTACTTGACATACACTAAACATCCAATGGACATCCTGTAACGCCTTACCGACTCTTCCTCTCTGTCAGCATAGTATAATTATAGAGCATGGGACCTCGAGAGGTCTAATGCAGACAATGGTTCCCGAATCTGTTACACCGCCACTGCTCACACCCTACTCAGCAGGCGTAGTCACTCTCTGGAGCATCAGCGAGCCGGCATTCTTTGCTGCTGCGTCAGACAAAGAAGTTGACGGCGCAGAAATTGAATACGAGTACGACGGGCCGAGACTCAGCTTGAGCATCGGCAATTCAACCGGTCGCCTGCGGCTGTTGGTTGTCAAGGACGCTATTGGTGCCCGGGGTTATTTAGTGGGAGCTTGGCTCCAGCTGAACTCGCATTATTTGGCTCTTCGGGAAGCCTAACTTCATGCAATTTTCCATGTAAATACATAAAAAATTCATGTAATTGTGGTGATGGGGCTCACGGGCTCGGTCCCTTCGTGGGCTGCTTGATGTGGGAGCTGCTTGGGGTGGGACCGGCGTACGACGCAATTAATCCCTCTAAGGTGCTTACTAGTACAGATGCAGACCCAAATAACTAGCAGATTTTAAGGCTTACCAGCCGCGATTTCGGTCGTTTGACCCTCAAACGGCGCCGACAGAGCAGGTGGGAGTCTTCATTGTATTCTTTGTGTTTGTATTTGGGCGCCCGCGCCAGGATAACTTAATGGCAACCAACGCTAGCACAAATCACCGGGAGCGACGAGAACGACGTGAATGGGGTCTCACGGGGGTCTGAATATATAGGCAGCAAACTGGGGTCGAGGGCGCGGGATGAAGGTGGCAACAGGGGGCTTAGACAACAGCATGAGACCAAAATGAGAAGTGCCAGCCAATTGCCGAGGGCGCAGCACGACAGACTGGGATTGGCAGCCAATCAAAAACTACAGGGGCGGGGCAGTATGAGTATTATGAGTAGGATATAGTGCACTCATAAAAACACATTCATGACATATTAAAGTGTAATATACATGTAACATTTTAAACTTTCACTGATCTTCTGCTTCACATGTATGCAATTTTTTGAATAATAAAATACAGTAAAGTAGAATTTGTGAATACATGATTTTTTTATTTATGAAGGTAAACTTAAATTAATATTTTAGGTTCGAAACGTCTATTTCATAACTGAATCAAAATTCTTGAAAACATTCTTGAAGACATGGACTCAAGGCGTGAATATTTTTGCACAACTTTTTTAGATACTTCTACTGCAAGGAATAAAGTATACAAGAAAATTCATTTCGTTAAGAAGCAGAAAATGTTCGCACAGTACAAGGTTTGTACAGGCAACAGAGCTAGGAAAATGACAAAGAAAAGAATATAGCCAGCCCGATTTTTTGCTGCAAATGTTTTCTAGATTGTAAATTTGTTACAATATTAGTATACGTAACTCTAAAAAGAGCTTCAGTTCCTACTTTTCAAAATTCGGGTTTCTAAAGCCTACGAAAAGCCATCAGAATATAAAAGTTTGTACGTGTTTTTTACGTATAATTTTAACTTATTTTAACAAATTAGACATAAAGTTAGTGCTTATTTGTTGCTGAATAAAACAGTTTGCCAGAATTTTTAGCATAATTAGACAATATTTTAAAATCCATATATTAGATCTAAATTGTAGTAGTATATTGTTTTGTTGTCTTTTTGTTGTTTTTCAACACGAATTTTTTTCTTGATTTAAATCAAAATCTTGATTTGAACTTAGCTTAGTACAGTAACAGCAGCGGGTTGATTCCCCTTCTGTCCCATCAAATATGGCTGTATTTTAGTCCCTTTATTAAAAGGATTAAAAGATTATCATTTTAAAAACCATCCATCTGCGCATTAGTTGTTATTAATGAAGCTAATGATTTTGATACTCCAGCTATTGCTCTTAAGCTGCTATTTCTCTACTCAAACATTGGCCAAACATATAAGCGGAGTTCTTAAGACCAAAGATGCTGTAAGTAAATTTAATTTTTATTATGCTTAGTCCTTTTTTTATTTCGCAGTGTATGGTTTAAGTTTATCTTAAAACTGATTTGTATAGATAAAATTTAACAGAAAACAAAGTTGCATTAGTATTTTAAAACAAAATTACGAGGCAGGATTGGTTTAAACGATTTTTTGCCTAAATTTTGTTTAATAAAGCAAATATTTAAGTAAAGAAGAAATATAAGGTTCAAAATTTACAAATGTTTTTAGGAAAATATGAAGTTATATGAAATAAACTGTCTTTCTAAATGTAAAAGTCTTCCTATAGGCAGTTTTTATACTATATTTTTTAAGAGAGAATTATTTTGTAGTTTAGTAATATAATGACATTTAACATTATAAAAAACCCTATATTATTACCCTAAAAACCCTATATAATGTTTTCAATTTAACAAATGTATTTTTTTTACTCGTAATTTTAGCAATGGCATTTTCTAACAAGATTTTGCTTTCTATCTCAGAAAGGAAAGCTAGAAATGAAGCTGACATATCCCGTGGTAAGTGCTTTTTATTTAACTTACTTTTATTTAAAATACTCACCAATCCTTGATACAAGAACAGCTAGGCCCCAGCTATAATCGCCAAAGCATTATATCTTTTTCCAGAGCTACTTGACTCAAAGTCTCCTGTTTTATTGGGACAGACCAAATTTATGGGAATCTGTTTACAGCAAAGAAACAGTAAATACCTTTGTTTTGACTAGAAGTAATAAAATTATTTGGCATTATTCATGTATCTTAAAACACAAATATGAAATTTCAGTCGTGTACCCAGAAAGAGTCAGTACTCAGTGCCGACAACTATCAGCTGATTCGGCTGGATCCAAAGTACGGAGAGTGCAAACTGTCCAGCTCTAACAAAACCGTCTCCTGCGATATTAAAGTTCGCTTCAAATCTTCCCGTGAGCGCTGGTGGTTTCTGGCATTGTCGAATTGCTATTCAAAAAAGGTAAAATATGAGCTATTTGCATTATTTATTAATTTAGTCACTATTAAGCTATTGTTCAGCTGCACCTTGAAGACTATTTTGACTACTCGATGCAGGGACAACTAAAAAAATTGTCCTTGACTCGATGATGGTTTTGGAGTAGCGGTGATGATTTTGAAGTAGCGGTGATGATTTTGGAGTAGCGGGGATGATTTTGGAGAGCCAGTGAGGATTTTGGAGCATCAGCGATGACTTTGAAGTAGCGGTGATGATTTTGGAGTAGCGGTGATGATTTTGGAGTAGCGGTGATGATTTTGTAGAGGCGTTGATGATTTTGTAGAGGCGGTAATGATTTTGTAGAGGCGGTAATGATTTTGGAGTAGCAGTGATGATTTTGTAGAGGCGGTGATGATTTTGTAGAGGCAATGATGATTTTGTAGAGGCAATAATGATTTTGTAGAGGCAATGATGATTTTGTAGATGCGGTGATGATTTTGTAGAGGCGGTGATGATTTTGTAGAGGCGGTGATGATTTTGTAGAGGCGGTGATGATTTTGTAGAGGCGGTGATGATTTTGTAGAGGCGGTGATGATTTTGTAGAGGCAATGATGATTTTGGAGAGGCAATGATGATTTTGTAGAGGCAATGATGATTTTGGAGTAGCGGTGATGATTTCGGAGTAGCGGTGATGATTTTGGAGAGGCGGTGAAGATTTTGGAGAGGCGGTGAAGATTTTAGAGAGGTGGTGATGATTTTGTAGATGCGGTGATGATTTTGTAGAGGCGGTGATGATTTTGTAGAGGCGGTGATGATTTTGTAAAGGCAATGATGATTTTGTAGAGGCAATGATGATTTTGGAGTAGCGGTGATGATTTCGGAGTAGCGGTGATGATTTTGGAGAGGCGGTGAAGATTTTGTAGAGGCGGTGATGATTTTGTAGAGGCGGTGATGATTTTGTAGAGGCGGTGATGATTTTGTAGAGGCAATGATGATTTTGTAGAGGCAATGATGATTTTGGAGTAGCGGTGATGATTTTGGAGAGGCGGTGAAGATTTTGTAGAGGCGGTGATGATTTTGTAGAGGCGGTGATGATTTTGTAGAGGCGGTGATGATTTTGTAGAGGCAATAATGATTTTGTAGAGGCAATGATGATTTTGGAGTAGCGGTGATGATTTTGGAGAGGCGGTGAAGATTTTGGAGAGGCGGTGAAGATTTTGGAGAGGCGGTGAAGATTTTGGAGAGGCGGTGAAGATTTCGGAGTAGCGGTGATGATTTTGGAGAGGCGGTGAAGATTTTGGAGAGGCGGTGAAGATTTTGAAGAGGCGGTGATGATTTTGGAGAGGCGGTGAAGATTTTGGAGAGGCGGTGAAGATTTTGGAGAGGTGGTGATGATTTTGTAGATGCGGTGATGATTTTGTAGAGGCGGTGATGATTTTGTAGAGGCGGTGATGATTTTGTAGAGGCGGTGATGATTTTGTAGAGGCGGTGATGATTTTGTAGAGGCAATGATGATTTTGGAGAGGCAATGATGATTTTGTAGAGGCAATGATGATTTTGGAGTAGCGGTGATGATTTCGGAGTAGCGGTGATGATTTTGGAGAGGCGGTGAAGATTTTGGAGAGGCGGTGAAGATTTTAGAGAGGTGGTGATGATTTTGTAGATGCGGTGATGATTTTGTAGATGCGGTGATGATTTTGTAGAGGCGGTGATGATTTTGTAGAGGCGGTGATGATTTTGTAGAGGCGGTGATGATTTTGTAGAGGCGGTGATGATTTTGTAGAGGCAATGATGATTTTGTAGAGGCAATGATGATTTTGGAGTAGCGGTGATGATTTCGGAGTAGCGGTGATGATTTTGGAGAGGCGGTGAAGATTTTGTAGAGGCGGTGATGATTTTGTAGAGGCGATGATGATTTTGTAGAGGCGGTGATGATTTTGTAGAGGCAATAATGATTTTGTAGAGGCAATGATGATTTTGGAGTAGCGGTGATGATTTCGGAGAGGCGGTGAAGATTTTGGAGAGGCGGTGAAGATTTTGGAGAGGCGGTGAAGATTTTGGAGAGGCGGTGAAGATTTCGGAGTAGCGGTGATGATTTTGGAGAGGCGGTGAAGATTTTGGAGAGGCGGTGAAGATTTTGAAGAGGCGGTGATGATTTTGGAGAGGCGGTGAAGATTTTGGAGAGGCGGTGAAGATTTTGGAGAGGTTACGTGTTTCGTGTTTTCTCCTTAATTTTCATGCTTTGATCTCGTATGCACCAACATCCACTCTCGAGCAGGGCCTGCTCATGGACTATGACGCCTGGATGACCAATGGATCACCTGACGAATTCTTTCGGGAGCAATTCTCGGCTGATGAAATCTGTGAGCAATAAAAATCAATAATTAGCTTTAATATTTTCTGTTGATTTGAATTTTGCAATAACATTTTCAGACATTCTTGAGTTCAATCTTGTATTTCTCCTCATCACTTTGGTTCTACTGATATTGGCAATCTATGTCTCACGTGAGTTTGTAGAATTGTTTATTTTTTTTAAAATTCAGCACAGTCACAAATCAGTGTCAAAAGTCAAAATTTGCTTACTTTTTTGCAGAGAAGCTCACCAAAATGCAGATGTTTCACAGCACCTACAAGATATTCCTGGGCTCCGTGATTCTATTCTTTCTATCCGTGGTGATAACCGCAATTGCCTACCTCAATTACGGACTTACTGGAATTAAAAGTGATGAGCTCATCAACTTTGGTGAGACTGCCGCTCGTTATAAGGCACTCTAACTCCGCAATTCAACTATTTTCTCTCCTAGTTTACTTCTGTTCCTGCCATACCTCTCTTTTTGACTACTCAACCTCTCTCCCTTCCTAGTCTACCTCTCCCCCTTCTAGTCTACCTCTCCGCCATTTATCTACCTCTCCCTCATTTATCTACCTCTCCCTCATTCATCTACCTCTCCGCCATTTATCTACCTCTCCCTCATTTATCTACCTCTCCCTCATTCATCTACCTCTCCCTCATTCATCTACCTCTCCGCCATTTATCTACCTCTCCCTCATTTATCTACCTCTCCCTCATTCATCTACCTCTCCCTCATTTATCTACCTCTCCCTCATTCATCTACCTCTCCCTCATTTATCTACCTCTCCCTCATTTATCTACCTCTCCCTCATTTATCTACCTCTCCCTCATTTATCTACCTCTCCCTCATTTATCTACCTCTCCCTCATTCATCTACCTCTCCCTTGTTCATCTACCTCTCCCTCATTAATCCACCTCTCCCTCATTTATCTACCTCTCCCTCATTCATCTACCTCTCCCTCATTTATCTACCTCTCCCTCATTTATCTACCTCTCCCTCATTCATCTACCTCTCCCTCATTTATCTACCTCTCCCTCATTCATCTACCTCTCCGTCATTTATCTACCTCTCCCTCATTTATCTACCTCTCCCTCATTTATCTACCTCTCCCTCATTCATCTACCTCTCCCTCATTTATCTACCTCTCCCTCATTTATCTACCTCTCCCTCATTCATCTACCTCTCCCTTGTTCATCTACCTCTCCCTCATTAATCCACCTCTCCCTCATTTATCTACCTCTCCCTCATTCATCTACCTCTCCCTCATTTATCTACCTCTCCCTCATTTATCTACCTCTCCCTCATTTATCTACCTCTCCCTCATTCATCCACCTCTCCGTCATTCATCTACCTCTCCTTCATTAGTTTACCCTCCCAGCCATCTCCCTCTCTGCTGACGTCTACCAAATCTAATTATCCTGTCATCTCTACCTCTCCAACTTTTCTCCCCATCAGCCTCATACCAGCCCCTTCTCCACCGCTCCCCCTCCAGCTCACGGGCTGTACGCCGCCTCTCAGATGGCATTCGTGCTGATGCTGAGCCTCCTCAGCCTTGGCTACACTGTAACTTGCGGCCGGCTGCCCACCTGGGCCAGCTCCCTCATAGCCGGCCTAATTAGCGCCTTCGTCATCGCCTACATCGCCTTGTACGTGATTCAAGCGGCCACCTTCGATACCGCCTTAATCCTCTACCGCTGGGAGAGTCCGGCTGGCTATGGGATTATCGGATTAATCCTGGCAGCCTGGGTGTTCTACCTGATCTGCTGTATTCGCACCATTGTTAAGCACGGGTCTAAGCGAGTTTTCTACATTCCAATGATGGTTTATTACAGCCTGTGGTACATCTCCATTCCCGTGACCATCGCAATCAACATGACCTGGGTGTCGGATTATCAGCGAGAGAAGGTTGCCAATTTTGTTGAGCTGTTGGTGCAACTGGCTGCACTGGTGTTCTACCTGGCTCACACCTGGCCTAATCTGGCCAATAAGAATTTCCCTTTTCATATTAAAACTACTCAGGTGAGACTTGACAATCTATGCTGTTACAAGTAGCTGCAGCCCGTGTCTAACAGGTAGGGGTGTCCGTGTCTAACAGGTAGGGGTGTTCGTGTCTAACAGGTACGGGTGTCCGTGTCTAACAGATAGGGGTGTCCGTGTCTAACAGGTAGGGGTGTCCGTGTCTAACAGGTAGGGGTGTTCGTGTCTAACAGGTACGGGTGTCCGTGTCTAACAGATAGGGGTGTCCGTGTCTAACAGGTAGAGGTGTCCGTGTCTAACAGGTAGAGGTGTCCGTGTCTAACAGATAGGGGTGTCCGTGTCTAACAGGTAGAGGTGTCCGTGTCTAACAGGTAGAGGTGTCCGTGTCTAACAGGTAGAGGTGTCCGTGTCTAACAGACAGGGGTGTCCGTGTCTAACAAGTAGGGATGTCCGTGTCTAACAGGTAGAGGTGTCCGTGTCTAACAGGTAGAGGTGTCCGTGTCTAACAGATAGGGGTGTCCGTGTCTAACAGATAGGGGTGTCCGTGTCTAACAAGTAGGGGTGTCCGTGTCTAACAAGTAGGGGTGTCCGTATCTAACAGACAGGGGTGTCCGTGTCTAACAAGTAGGGGTGTCCGTGTCTAACAGATAGGGGTGTCCGTGTCTAACAGACAGGGGTGTCCGTGTCTAACAGACAGGGGTGTCCGTGTCGAACAGATAGGGGTGTCCGTGTCGAACAAGTAGGGGTGTCCGTGTCTAACAAGTAGGGATGTCCGTGTCTAACAGGTAGGGGTGTCCGTGTCTAACAGGTAGAGGTGTCCGTGTCTAACAGATAGGGGTGTCCGTGTCTAACAGACAGGGGTGTCCGTGTCTAACAGATAGGGGTGTCCGTGTCTAACAGACAGGGGTGTCCGTGTCTAACAAGTAGGGATGTCCGTGTCTAACAGGTAGGGGTGTCCGTGTCTAACAGGTGGGGGTGTTCGTGTCTAACAGATAGGGGTGTCCGTGTCTAACAGATAGGGGTGTCCGTGTCTAACAGATAGGGGTGTCCGTGTCTAACAGACAGGGGTGTCCGTGTCTAACAGACAGGGGTGTCCGTGTCTAACAAGTAGGGATGTCCGTGTCTAACAGATAGGGGTGTCCGTGTCTAACAGACAGGGGTGTCCGTGTCTAACAGGTAGGGGTGTCCGTGTCTAACAGGTAGGGGTGTCCGTGTCTAACAGATAGGGGTGTCCGTGTCTAACGGGTAGGGGTGTCCGTGTCTAACAGGTAGGTAGGGGTGTCCAATTTATGAGTTTGTTCGTCTGGTTATTCATTTTGGGTGTCCGGTTGTTCAGGTTGGGTGTCCGGTTATTCATGACTAATAAAGCTTTTATTACTTAATACTGTTCCCAGCTAAAGCAAAGACTTTACTATCAGTGAATTCCAACTCAAAACCCGCCCCTCAACTCCCATGCCGCTCGCAGATCGATGTCATCAGCTTCGAACAGCAGGCTGACGATGACACGTCAACAACAGCCCGCAGCGACGGCGGCGCCAGCTCTGGTGGCGTCGGCAACAACAACTCGTCGAAACCGGACCTGAATAATGGACAGAATTTCACAGATTTTGCTATCTTCACTGTGGCCGACGAGCGAGTGGTGGTCGGCGGCGGCGGTGGACGATCCGAGGAACGCCGTCGAGTTCAGCGGGCCGAGGCTTCAGCTGCTGAGCATCTGCCGGCGGCACCGACCGCTCCGCCGCCGCTTCCACCGACGGATTCACCGCCGCCCGACTACCAGGAAACCCTGCTGGCCACTGCAGCCGCAGAAGAGGAGTCGACAACGGACAACGGCGCTGCCATGGGGATTTCGACGGAGCCTACCACGACGGCGGAGTCGCTGCCAGCCGCTCCCGAATTGGCGCCGCGTGATTCGTGGCCCGGTGGCGACGGAGCTGACGGGGCAGTGGCGACGGCTTCGACGGTTGTAGCGGCTTCGGGCAGGCGGCTGCCGCCTCTACGGTTCGGAAATCTGCCGCCGCTGTGATTGAAAATGAAAGAATATCGCTAGCTTGGTTTTCATGATACTACTGATTGTTATCTTTAGTAGGGGGTCCCCTCTTCAAAAGTAGAATTATCGTGCAAAAATTGAAAATGAACGATTATTTATGATCTAGTCTATGAATTCATCAGCTCAGTTAGTTAGCTAGTTAGTTAGTTAGTTAGTTAGTTAGTTAGTTAGTTAGTTAGTTAGCTAGTTAGTCAGTTAGTTAGTCAGTTAGTCAGTTAGTTAGTTAGTCAGTTAGTTAGTTAGTCAGTCAGTCAGTTAGTCAGTTAGTTAGTCAGTTAGTCAGTTAGTTAGTTAGTCAGTTAGTTAGTTAGTCAGTTAGTTAGTTAGTTAGTCAGTTAGTCAGTTAGTTAGTTAGTTAGTTAGTCAGTTAGTTAGTTAGTCAGTCAGTCAGTTAGTCAGTTAGTTAGTCAGTTAGTCAGTTAGTTAGTTAGTCAGTTAGTTAGTTAGTCAGTTAGTTAGTCAGTCAGTTAGTTAGTTAGTCAGTTAGTCAGTTAGTTAGTTAGTCAGTTAGTTAGTTAGTTAGTCAGTTAGTTAGTTAGTTAGTTAGTTAGTCAGTTAGTTAGTTAGTCAGTTAGTTTGTTAGTCAGTTAGTTAGTTAGTTAGTTAGTTTATTTATTAGCTAGCTAGTCAGCAGCGGCTGATTTTTGCACCGTAAGACGGATTAACACATCCTGAGGTTTGCACTCTTGTCTCCTTTTACGAGTAGCATAAAAAGAACAAATAACGAATATAATTGTCTGTGGTCAGAAGCCATGAGTCAATATTTTTAATTACACACCTTTTTACCTAGAAGTTGCAGTTTTTTAACGCCGTCCAATTTCATTCTCTTACGCTTGAATATATCTGTCGTGCAATTACTTAATTCTTCTCTAGTCAGCACAGTGATTTTACTCAACTTATCAGTGCAATGCTCCACTACTTTTTGCTTGCTTATGCTTATAACAGAAAACTGTTTTATCTTAAGCAGTTGTTACCTTAACGAGACCTATTTTATCTGTTTTATACCGTCCTACTTGTTGAATGCCAACGTTAAATGTCAGACTCATTTTTTTAATTTTTATTTAATGATTTAAGCCTTTTAAGGCAACTTAAAGCATTCCTGACCTTCAAAATGGCATCCCTGACACTCAGAATGGCATCCCTGACACTCAGAATTGGCACCCCTGACACTCAGAAGTGGCATCCCTGACACTCAGAAGTGGCACCCCTGACACTGAGAAGTGGCACCCCTGACACTCAAAATTGTTACTAACACCCTAAAGTGACGTATCCAACATTACCATTTTTGCAACTTTTTAAGCGTTAACAAACGCGCTACTACTTAAAGTAGCTCATAGGTACTCAGTGATTTATATATTCATTCAATTTATCAGGACGCACAGCTTAAGTCAAAATTATTTTACTTTGAGGCCCGTCTTTGGAGTTTTTTGTAGAGTCTATTTTATTTTTACTCAACTGTAAGCTTTTGTAAGTATAGAAATAAATTGGCACAAAATTTTTTATTGCTTTTAAAAACTCGCTAATCCGTCCTGAGCATGCCCTGCTATTAAATTACACAGAGTGTTCTTTTTATTGACATGCTTATTTTTGAGAGTTATGTCATAACTTTGAGGACAGGAGGACGGACTACAGTAAAACCAGGCAGTAACGTGTACTAAAACATGGGGTCGCACTTCTTCACATACTCGTAGTTGCCCTTCAGCTGTACACACATGTGATGCCTCTCTGGCAGACAGCTCCCTGATCCCATCAGCAAAGAGTTCTGTGAGAATCTCCTGTAGATTGCGGAACTCAGCCTAGACAGACTGCACATCTGCACATCGTTTGCACATCTGTCAGCAGCTTTAGCACCCAGCCAGCAATTCGACGCGTGTCCTTCCCCAGCTGCTCCACGAAAATGCGGTGAACGCCCAAGATGTCCTCGAGAACGCCTTCTGTTCCAAAAGCAGCTTGCGAAGAATTTTCGACAGCGCTTTCACCTGTCTTCACAAAAAATAAAATCGAGCTGCGTTTTATAAATGTTTTTCCATAGCGTAAGGTAGCTTACAAAGATGAAGCTATGCCTGCTGGAACAATAGAAAAGCCACGCTGACGACCTCGCCCTAAAGTTGGACAAGCTGGTTGCTGATGCGGTCAGGCTCTGCGTGCCGGAAAACATCGAGACTAAAGAAAATAGACTGCAGGATTAAGTAGAAAAGATAAATGTATTTTGTAGTTGTGTGTTTGTTATCGAATATTACAATACAATTCATAGTAATTTATGAAATGTTGCTTAGGCGGTTGCAAGCACAAAATACCACAGAATGATCATTCAGCCACCCTGAAGAAAAAATCTCAATGCGAAATTTTCGATGTGTGCTACTCTTCCTGTGAAGCTGTGGGAAAGTAGTATGGAGAAGAATCACCATAGACGATATCACTCGCAAGGGCTTGTGATTTTTGTCTTCGTTTTTTTAATATTCATACGTCGTAGATCAACGAATATTCTTTTATTCTGAGGCAAAGAGCAGTGCGGTGCTATCATGACAAAATCTCGAGCCCAGTGCGCAGCTTATAGCTGCAATTCCTATGCCTATAAGTGCCCGCATTTGACGCGATTTCATGCATTTCCTTCTGGAGACAGTGCAAGGTATGCAGTTCAGAGAACACATAGTTGACTCCTGTGGTAGGAGTTTTCTTTTTTGATTTCAGAATCACTTTAGTGTTCAAACTCTTGCATCTTTCAGGTGCGAAGACTTGGCTCGGCGATTGTTTCAGTCATTGCAGGATTTCAAATTCAGTTCTTGTAGATTTTCACGCCCGCCCGAGCAGCGCGGGGGGTGCGGGCGCAGCGCCACGGGGGAGGCGGGTGGATCTCGGGCCGCCTCGCCCGAAACTCTCGGTGCAGCGGTCTGCGTCTGGGCGCCGGCGTCGGCGAAGTCGGGGCTGACAACTTTGACTGCCGTGCAGTGCCGCCAGCAGGTCATGTCGTCCCGGCGTAGCAGCAGCGAGTTGCCGGCCACCCGCTGGACTGTCCAGGCACCGCTCTCGAATGGCGTCTGCGTCTTGCTGGCACCGACCCGCCGTCGAAGCACCGAGTCGCCGACCTGGACGTCGTGCCGCCGTGGTCGCCTTTTTGCGTCCGCGTGCTGCTTCATCGCCGCCTTGGCGCCAGCGTCGGCTTCTCTCAGCCGTTGCTCGTTGATGCGGACTCGCTGGGACGGCCGGGCGGCAGGGATGATGTCGTTTGGCCGCCGGCCCATCAGCAGCTCGGCTGGTGCGCGCCCGGTGGCCGCGTGCGGCGTGTTCCTGTAGGCCAGCAGCCACTCGTCCAGAGCGGCCCTCCAGTCCCGCCGCTCCTCGATGGCTGCTCGCACGACTTTGTTGATGAAGCGGTTCAGTCGCTCTGTCATGCCGTTGGCCGCTGGGTAGTAGTGCGTGATGAGGCGGTGCTTGATCCCGTAGCTCGCCAGGATACCGGCCGAACTCCTTGGACGAGAAGGGTGGTCCATTATCTGTCACGAGCTCCTGTGGGATCCCGAAGCGGGCGAACATCTCTCTCAGGCGGGGAATCAATGCCTCGGCCGTCGTCGTCTGCATGAGCTGCACCTCCGGAAACCTTGAGTAGCGGTCCACGCACACCAGCAGCATGTTGTTTTTGATGGGTCCCACAAAATCGGCGCCGATCGACAGCCAGGCGCCCGCGGGGATCGGCGTCGGCTGCAGAGGCGTGGCCCGGACGGCTGGCGTGTGCGACGTGACGGCGCAGCTGCGGCATCGACGGACGAAATCCTCCGCTTGAGTTGCCATCCTCGGCCACCAGACCTTTGTGCAGAGTCTGGCGATCGTCTTCTGCGAGCACTGGTGCCCTTGATGCGCTAATTCGAGCATCTGCTGCCGCAGATCAGCTGGCACGACGATTCGGTGGTGTCGAAGGAGGACCCCGTCAACTGCAGACAGCTCCTCTCGCAGCGCGTGGAGTGAGCGCATCTCGGGGTTGGAGCGATCCCACCGGCCGCCTTGCGTCGCCGCTATCGCCGCCCCGATGACTGGGTCGCTGGCAGAGCTCTTGCGGATGTCTTGGAGCGTCAGCGTCAGCCACCTCGTTGATGTAGGCCTCCCTCCGCTGCTCGCCAAAACTTCCGTCGTGCTCGCTTAGGGGCTGCCTGCTTAGTACATCTGCAGCATTGGAGGCTCCCGGCTGATACTCGACCTTGAACACTAGGTGCTGGATCCTCAGCGCCATTCGCTCGACTCGTGGAGGCGGCCGCGACCCAGGCGCGAACATGGCCGTCAGCGGCTTGTGATCGGAGACCACTGTGAATTCGGGCGATCGATGCAGGTAGTACTCGAACTTCAGGCAGCCGAACTTCACGGCCAGTGCCTCCTTCTCGGTCTGCGAATATCGCCGCTCGACATCGGAGAGGGTCCCGCTGGCGTATGCAACCGGCCTTGAGCTGCCGTCGCGCTGCACCTGCGCTAGGATGGCGCCCAGTCCGGTCGGCCCCGCGTCCACGATCAGCTGCGTGTGTAGCCGCTTGTCGTAAAAAGCCAGCGTTGTCGGCTCCGCCACCTTGGCCAGCTGTAGCGTGAACACGGCGAGGTAGTTCACAAGGCCCAGGAATGAGCGAAGCTGTCCGATCGACTCGGGCTCCTTGAAGTCTTGAACGGCGGCGACCTTGCTCTCCGTGGCCTGGACCCCTTCCGCCGTAAGCCGCATTCCCATGAACTCGATGCTGCTGCGCGCCAGTCGGCATTTCCGAGCGTTCAGCGTGATGCCGTGCTGCGCCAGGCGGGCCAGACATGACTCGAGGCTGCTGTTGTGCTCCGCCATCGTGCGGTCAAATACGACCACGTCGTCGTGGATCCATTTGACGTTGGGCAGGCCTGCCAGCACTCGACTCATCACATTCTGCAGGATCTCCTGGGAGGTGGACAGGCCCATGCACAGCCGGGTGAGACGGCGAAGCCCGCGAGGCGTCGAGAATGTTAGCAGGTTGCGGCATTTCTCGGCGACAGGCACCTGGTAGAACGCCTTCGCGATGTCCAGCTCTGAGAACACAGTGCTGCCAGCCATGTCCCCGGTCACCTCCTCGAAAGTCGGAATCTGGTGTCGCTCGCGAATGATAAAGCGGTTGACATCGCGGAGGTCCTGCGTGATGCGCACCTCGCCCGGCTCCTTCTTGGGCACGACGACCATCCGCGCGACCCACGGCGCCGGACCATCGACGGGCTCAATGATCCCGAGCTGCTCTAACAGCTGCAGTTCCTTGTCCACCGCGTCTGCCAGGTGGATCGGCACCTTCGAAGGCGCATGGCAGACCGGGCGGGCACTGTCGGTGAGGTGGATGTCGGCAGGCGGCCCGGTGAAGCAGCCGATTCCGCTGAACACGCTGGTGTGCTTGCGCAGCACCCTGCCGATGTCCTCGACGTGTCCTTGAGGCACTCCGCTCGATCTCGTGCCGCTGAGAAGGCCATCGACCGCCGCCTCCGCTTCAGCGACCTGCAGCACCTGCTGTCCGGCTGTCGGTGGTGGCCCGACCCGCAGGATGTCCATCTGAGTGGCCGTCTGCCTGCCGATGATGGTGATGCCTCTCCCTTCGACGACGTGAAACGTGGCGACTGCCTGCCGGCCGAAAATGCGGACGTCCATCGCCGCCTTGCCCAGCAGCTGCATCGGCCGGTCCGACCCGTACGCGAACAGCCTGTCCGAGGTGGTCTGCAGGTGCGGCCGCTGTCTCAGACTCTCGAACGTGGCCCGGTTGATCACATTTCGAGCCGCGCCGCTTTCGATCAACACCGACAGTCTGGAGCCGTTGATCTCGGCTATTGTGTGGGCCGACTGCTCATTCTGATCGACCTCGAACACGCCTTCTGTGTAGCTGATCTCGCCTTGCAGCGTTGCGACGGCGTCGGCGCGGCTCTGCGGGGCGCCCTGCTTGGACCTGCAGGCTCGCGCGAAGTGGCCCGGCTTCGCGCACTTTCTGCAGCTCTTGCCCTGCGCTGTGGTGCACGTGAGGTGCCCTGGCCTGCCGCAGCGATCGCACGATGCGTGCTGCGTTGGTGTCTGCGGCATCTGTGGCTTCTGGTCTCTTCTGACTGCTACAAGCTGCTGCGGTTTCCGTGGTCTGTCGCTCTCCATTGCGGTGGCCTGCTAGACCGCGGCTTCTTTCGCCCTCGCCTTTTTGAGCACATCTGCCAGGGAGATATTGTTGGTCTGCAAGAAGTCTCTCCTGAGTCTCTCAGACTCGCGAGAGACTTTTTTGTCACGGATCAGCGAGTCTCTGAGGGTGCCGAACTCGCACGGCTCTGCCGCCTTGCGCAGACGCTGATACCACTGGTCGATCGGCTCGCCAGGCTGCTGTCTGTAGGTCTCAAACTTGAAACGCAGGAACACAATGTTATTCTTTCCGTCCCAGAACGTCTGGATGTTTTTTGCGAGGCTGCTGTAGTCCTCTCCAGAGGCGATCTCGTTCTCTTCGACAACAGCCTGCAGCTCCTCTCCTGCGGCGTACAGCAGCAGCTGCTGCCCTCGAGTCTTGTCGGTGATTCCAGCTGCATTGATGTACGTGGCGAAGCGACGAGTCCATGCAGTCCAGCGCTGTGCTGTGGAGTGGCAGTCGCTATCGATTGTAAACGGCCCGGGTGGCGCGAGTGAAATTTGCTGAGTCATGATTTTTAAAGGTTCAGTTCTTGCGACGCCATTGTAGTAACTGAGTCAGAGGCCGTGTTTGCTGTGTAGCCAAACTCTTATAAATCTCGCCGCGCTGGGCACGCGTCTATATATTATGGAGTTAGAATTGGGGTGGCGGCACCCACCCCACTCCGCAGCCAATCAGACTGCCCGGGCGTACCATACTGTGCGTACGCACACTACACTTTGCAGTTGTTTTCGCCCCCGTTCCAGTTGCTTACATCACCCCCCCTGCCCCACGTTGTCTGGCTTACGCCAGGCAGCCTAAATACAATATAATGAGAATCGCTGGCGCTGAGCAGGGGACGCGCAGGCTTGCAACTTAAACGAGACCATCAAACAGATTACTTATACTCAGCAACAGTCAAAAGTTCCACCCCACTAAGCGAGATGATTTTTTTCACTTATTGCGAGTGACGCAACCTACGGCACGCGCAAAGCTTATTGCCGCTTGGGGGTGGCTTGGGTCTGCTTAATGGTCCAGGCCTGGACATTAAGCAGACCCAAGCCCAGGAACAACGCCCCGACACACCAAGCCGATGCTGGTAGTCTACTGAAGGAACAGCTACAGCTGCGCACTCTGCGCTGGGCTACCCGGTCCCCAGACATGAATCCCATCGAGCATGTCTGGGACTTCCTAAAACGTAGCATTCGAAAAGAGAATCCACCATAGAATGTTGCGGAGAGCTCTGCGTCATGCCATTGAAAACGCTTCGGAGCGGCTTCCCCAGGACTTTCTGCACCGCCTCATCATTGGGATGCCCCGCAGAGTCGTCGCACTTCTGCGTGCGAGGGGATCCCACACGTATCGCGATTCTAACTGAATATTGCATAAATTTATGATTTTCCTACGAGTATTGATAGTCAATCAACTTTCCCTTCCTCGCGGCGGCTTAGTTGCGTAACTTGAGGGTTGAATTGTGAGTGTAAAGTTTTCGCAATTTGGAGGGTGGAACTTTTGACTGTTGCTGAGTATACTACTGAAAACTATCCACTTAGCTGGTTACGCCACCTGCTCTCCGCTGAGTCGTTCATACACTGAGTTGATCATCGCCAGTAAGTTCGCGTGTTTGAGTTACTACTTTCGGAATAGTTCTGGACTTGGGAAGTTTAAGGACGGACTGCCGACGCTTCGTGACGCGACCTCCGCTCAGAATTTAAGTTCAGTCCGGCCAGCGGACTGAAGCGAACTCGCGCTCGCCCGTTGGGGAGTTCTTTTAGTTCGATCAGACGGCTCGACACGACAGATCTACGACCATTGAGACAAATTTAACTTTGTCTCATTGAGACAAAGAGAATCATAATCAGTTATTTCATTTAGCTGGTTTAAATGCATAATAATTTTGCATACAAATATTTACAAATCTTATTGGCTTTAAAAAATTACACTATTTTGGCCATGCTTTTTTTAATATTTGTCAAATAATATATTCAGATTGCATACTAAGTAATATATAAATCCTTCCGGCTTTCTAGGGCAGAAAGGAGGAGAATCCGAGGGCCGCCCTAGATAACCTGCTGGATTTGTATTCCTTCTTGATTTTGCGGGCGGGCCGAGAAACGACATTCTTCGGCTCGCGAGTCAAACTGCATTTGCTTCAGTCTAAGTTCAGTGCAAGTCCTGATTCTCGGCCCGCAAGAAAATGGAATTTGTCTATGGCACAAAATGCAAACTGTATTTCATTTTAGCTCTGAGCCTAAAAGAGCGACTGACAAAGTAATACACTCGTAATTAGTCTAACTTTTTATTAAAACTGAATTTCATTAACTCCTGACCCGAGCGTTCTGAGAACATGACATCGCCTCCTTCTGACTCCTGTATAGAAGGAGGCGAGATTTCTGGATTGCAGCGCGAAGAAATCGACTTTGTATGCCAACTCCGTGGCCGTGGGCGAATGTTCAATCAGTACACTGGCTTGCCTGTGCCTGGAATTGGAGTCAGCAAGGCGCTCGACAACGGCCTGTTGGATGATCTTATAAGTGATTTTCCTATAAGTAAATACCTCTGAACGCCATGTACTGTAAAGACGGCGTGGGTTGCACCACAAGACTATATTAAATCGTTACTGTTGTCCTCTTTGTAATGTAACGATATATACCGATTTTTTACGCAATTACGCGCTTACGCAATTGCTGCCGAAAAAAATCGGTACATGTCATTATTGTACCCTTTTGACTTCCCTTGTCTATGGCCCAGACATAGTGCGGATGCTGAGTATGAAATGCGATTGTTGCCGGAATGCGCTTTGAAAGGGTTGTAGAGATAATCAATCGTCTATGGCAAATTTAGTTGCTCTCTAAATGAAAGGGTTGTAGAGATAATTAATCGTTTATGGCAAATTTAAAGGACAGTGAAGACAGCTAGCCTGGCTGCCATAAGTTTATTCTCAAGTTGATTTTGAGCTTGAATTAATTCTCCTATTCGGAGTGCAAATAGGAAAAGTAGCTATGATTCGCTACGCAAACATTCCTGGCGGAGAAATATGTGGACTCTCCACGGACGAGTTGGCTTTTGTCACCTGAGAGTCGAGCACGCGCTACGTTCTGGAGATGGACAACCTGGATGCGTCGTCCAGTTCCAACGGGCTGCCTGAGCTAGGTAGCGAAGATCTGGAAATGTTGGACCGACTTGAGAGTGACTCAGTGCCGAAATCGACCGAGACGCAACGGAAGCTTCAAGTGGCAAGGTTCCGACAGTTCCTCAACGAGAAGGGGCTCTGCCAGGAGACATGGACTGTGTGGCCCGAATGAGCGCTTGTCTGGCTGCCTATGGGTCCAAAGTCACCAAGATTGACGACGATGCGGAATCCACCATCGAAAGTGTGACAACTGGGTCTGATAGAGGCGAGCTGATGAAAGCACCCGAGGGCGGCCAAGACCTGCCGAGAAGCCTCTGTGGTGGTCAGTTCCACAACTGCACATTCAACTTTTACGGAAAGTAAAACAATTGATTCGATCGGTTTGTTCTTAAGAACTTTTTGTGACTATGAAACACTTTCGCCGTGTTGCTATTGTTGTTCCTTGTTTTGATAGCCAAATACATTCGTCTGAAATCCGGCAACAATCGAAAAAAGCCGACAAACAATTAAATTGTTACCGCAAGTATGAATGCCGGAAACCATAGACAAAAGGGTACAATGTTAACGTTGTACGTTGTCGTACTTTTAAAGTTTTAAATACAATCGTTTCGGCTTCGTCTATGGCCCAGCCCGATATCGGGCAGAGAATGGGCCATTTCTAAGCAGTCTTGCCCGCAAAATCAAGCAGGAATTATCAATAATCTATGCCCATCGGACAGAAAACCTGCTATTTCATTAAAATTTGATACTTACACTACTCTACAATAGTTTCATAGTATAATCTTTTATCAAATACTGATAGACAATGCCTGTAGGAGTACTTGGGATACTGCTGCCGGTAGAAGCTTTTAATCACCTGGCAGAGCGACTTATTGGGAATTCTCTGCCCTTACAGCCATGAGACCATGATTATATGCTAAATTCTCGTTCCCATTTTTTTAGCCTTAATATGAAGCAGCAGGGAACTACTTTGTAATGTTAATATTTCTGCAGTGTTTAATCGCGATAAATTCCTAAACTGACAACTATGACAATTATCAGTGACTAAGAAATTCTTTGCGTTTTCGGGTGAGCTCATAGAACTTAAAAAAAAACTGGTGCGGATATCGAGTAGTGAGTTTGACAAACTTAAAACATGTAGAAAGTCACAGTGACAAGCGCAGGGCACTGTTGCGCTGTTTGACCGTAATAAGGGGATTTGGTGGGCGCGTTAAACTCTCTACCAAGCGCTTTAAAAAAATTGAATTGCGAAAGCATTACAGAAGCGGTAGAGGCGGCCCATCGCTAATCCACCGCTGCAGCACCTGTGTCTGTCTGGCCTTTAAAAAAGCTTGGCATGCATGCGCTAAATCAAACGCACGTTTCCTACCAGTGCATTTTCCAATGCTTTTAGGCATGACAATTTAATGAGGCTCAAAGCTCTCCTGCTTGAGTATGGCTTTAGACGGAGCTTGCCGACGTCCAGATTCGGCAGATCCCCAACCCTCATCAGTTATATTAGGCCATGGCCTTACTTATTGAGGTAATTATGCCCAGAGTTTTATAAATATCCTAATGATTGATTCTTTGAAAAACCATTAAAAAGCTATTTAGAGGCTTCCATGTGGTCTATTTTAATAAACAAAATGGATCAAACATGTCAAAATTATTGCCAAATAAATATATCATTAGTATGGCTAGCCTTACTCACAATTACTTTGCATATCCTTGAAGGCTCGTCCATATCGCTGTCGAATAAGCTGTAGCAGTATTGTCCAAGCTGGTTAACAATCAATCATTCGTTAGTTACTTCATTTGTGTACAATTATAATGCGTATATTCCGTAGAGAAACTACCACAATGATAGATTGTGTAAATGGTTTTGGAGGCAGACAATGATTATTTAAGGCTGCTAAAGATACATTCATGAAACATTCGCCACTCGTAAAAAGTAGTGATTTCGAAGTGTTGAATAATAAGCGTACAGCATGGGACAATGTCTTGTCTAGGACTTTTGTATCCTGGTTGCTTCTGACGTCTATGGCTATGTTAACTTAAAAAACAGGTCAGAAGGCAAGTTGAGAAGCATGAGCGGTCTTCTTTTATCGCTATAGCTTCACCCCGTTTTCACCCCAACTGCAATCAACTCTTGTTCTTAAATGTAGCAGCCGCTACATAGCATCAAACCGTGCACACCACCGAAAATTCTGCATCTGATATAGAAACACATTGACCCTACTCATCGTATTTGACGGCCGAGCAACGAGCTTTATACAAGCGTAGGGTACCCCTTGATACAGACGCTCAATTCAACCAGTGGCTTGGATGCGCATCATTCCACAGAACTTACCCAGAATGCTCAATCAGCGATTTTATGAAATTAAACTGCGTAGAAATAGAGATGCGTACAAACTACTAATCCGGTGAAGAAACATAAGTAGCCATAGATCTCACAAGAAGTAGGAAGAAACTAGAAGTGGGAAGCAGAAATGGAATAGCGAGCAGCGTTGGACAAAGGTTTGTTAAAAATGTTGCTTGTATTTCTTTACTACCAATGTAAAAAAGTTGTTTGAACTTTTATCGCGTAGTTTTGGTAAACGATTCGCAGGAAAATGATCAGTTCTACAATGCGCCGACCCAAACCCAAAGCCGGTGACCCATGACCTGCAACACGCTGCACCCACGCATTAACTGTGACTTGTAGTTCTACAATTATAAATCAATGATAAGAGCTAAAGTGTATCAAAAACGTTTATTCGATTAGGTTGGGCAAATATTCAGTATTTAAAAATGTAACTAAATTCGTTAAATACACTCAAGCAGTTATAATTTGATTTATAATGAACTTACACAGATTCTTAGTTTCTGAAATTCTGAGCTGGTACTTCTCCCTGCTGCAGCTTTTCTTCGGTGGAAACTTTCCGGCTAGCAACTTAAGACCCGATCTACATGTATTTGGCTTGTCTTGAAAAAGCATTATTGACATTGCTGTTCGCGTGCTGCTATCTCTCACTCTTTTGTGCGCTTCCCTTCCTCTTGCTGATAGGCATTCAAAGTTATCGGGTTGCCAATTCCATCTCATTGAATGTAAGTTTGCTAGTTAAATATAAAACATCGGAGCTGGCTCACTTAAGAGCTTTCTGATTCTTAGGATACTAGCACTTGTCAAGGATCTCAGCCGTTGCGCTTCGTAATCACAGACTAGTTTTGTCTCGGCTCTCTTAAATGTAAGTGACACATCTATCTGTGTTATCCGCACAGTTGCACATATTCCGTTTGATTTAGCGTACCGGTTTGCTGAATTTCCTATCCTTGCGACATGATTGGCAGAAGACAATGGTGTGGTGTTTCAATTGACAAGAACTTTTCGTTTTTAAGGAAAATGTTTGATTAGCTACTTAAGACCTTATCGATTCTCTGAGAGAACAAACACTTGCTTTTGAGACTCGAGGTGGTTGAAAAAGAATGGCGAAAGCTGACAAATACTATACAGTACGTCAATCTCTACATGCATGCCCTGCAGCTGATATAACCTACTGGCATCGGTAAAGCTGTGGGCAGCTGTTGCCAAGGCAGAGAGTTATTTGATACGCTAAAAAATAAACTCTTAGAAAGAAAGCAACGCTTTTAAAAATTATCTGCCTTAAAATAAGCCATAAATTCTGAGCTGCAACTCTCGTGAACACAGTTGCTGTGAATTTACCCTCGTTAAGCAGACAATGAGCATTAATCTCTTGATATTCATGGCTCTGGGCCTCACGCTCGGCAGTGACAACCAGCAGCTGTATGTCCTCATCAACGGATATCTCTGCATCAACGGCGAGTTTGTTGAGACCTACTCAAGCGAACTCAATAAAGTCGGGTGCGCCGCTCTGTGCGCCCAAAACCAGCGCTGTCAGGCGTTCAGCCTGGCTGACGGTCCGTGCCAGCTGTTCGTGTTCGACAAGTGCAGCAAGTCGGTGAGGAGCTGCGGCTGCTCCAGGAGAGGCCGGGTGTTCGTCAAGCAACGGCCGGGACTCGAGGCGGGCGCGCTGTGTCCGTCTGGCTACGGCATGGACCTGTGCGGAGTGAAGTACAGGCTGTACTCTGGCATCGGGACGTGGCGGTCTAGCAAGCAGAAGTGCGAGTCAGAGAGCGGTCTGGTCATCATGGCCGACGTGACCAGCGATCAGGAGATGAGCCATGTGAACTCCATCTACTCGAGTTACAGCTCTGGACAGTCGATTTGGCTCGGAGGCCTCCAGCCAGCAGGCAGTGCTGAGCCGGCTGGCGGCTGGTACTGGGTCGGCTGCAATGACACCGTGGACGCTGCTCTGTGGGCCAACAATGAGCCAAACAATAAGGGTAACGAAAATGCTATAACTAGATATCGTACTTTAGCTGGTCTGACCGACTGTAGCGAGACAACCTCTGCCACGTCTACCGTCTTGTGCGAGTGCATCTCGCCCTTCACCTAACGCCCGGATGTCGCGCCGTCACAATTAGCTGATGTCAACTGCAGAAATCGATCTTTAGAATAAATCTGTGTAAAAACTGTTGTTTAGAGGATGGGATTTATCAAGAGGATAAGTAGCAACGAATTAGCTTACCGTTTTTTACAAGCAAAAGAGCCTTCCTTAATGCCAGTAGTGGCTTAATATTTGTCAAGTGTTTTAAGCGCTAATAAGGCACTTAAACATGCCTTCAGCCTGTGAGATGAGATGAGATCGCTTCCGGACATTTGCCCTCCGGCACTTCCCCTCCGGCACTTGCCCTCCGGCACTTCCCCTCGGCGGCGTTTGCCCTCCGGACATTTGCCCTCCGGGACATTTGCCCTCCGGACATTTGCCCTCCGGACATTTCCCCTCGGGGACATTTGCCCTCGGGGACATTTGCCCTCCGGACATTTGCCCTCCGGACATTTGCCCTCCGGACATTTCCCCTCCGCACATTTGCCCTCTGCAAATTTACCCCCTCGCACATTACTCACCTCACCTCCTCCTGTACCCACCCGTCGTTCCTCCAGCACCAACCTCATCCTCCCGCCTCTTGCATCCATCAGGTTCTTCTCCAGCCAACAACTCATCCTTTTCTAGTAAGCAATATATACCCGCGCCCTACCCTATCCCCAGCCTTACCTGTACTTTTCCAGACGGGAAATGTCCGGAGGGCAAATGTCCGGAGGGGAAATGTCCCCGAGGGCAAATGTCCCCGAGGGCAAATGTCCGGAGGGCAAATGTCCGGAGGGCAAATGTCCTCGAGGGCAAATGTCCGGAGGGGAAATGCCGGAGGGCAAATGTCCGGAGGGCAAATGCCGGAGGGCAAATGTCCGGTAGCCGATGAGATAAATGTGGTATGAGGGATGTGGAAGAGAGAATAAGAGAGGTGACAGAAGTGAGGAGAGACGAGAGGAGGATGAGAGGAAAGTAGATAAGAGGAGAGAACTTAGAAGAGACACTAACTAATAGGCCGGATTGCAACAGCAAAGTTTCAAAGGACTCGAAGGCAGGATAGAGAGGCTTCACTGGCCGCAGCATACAGTAACAGTACTACAGCGGCGACGTGTAGTACTTTTCTTTAAAAAAAATTTCATCACTTTAGCAACAAACTTAATGATCACTTCAGCTGTCCATTTTTACTGTCCAGATAGCTTAAAGCCGTAGGAGCGATGAATGCTAAAAATTGACTGTTCCAATCTCATTGCTTTAAATAGTAATTGTTTCGACACAAACTGCAGATCATTGCAACTATTCATAAAAAAACTATTTTCCATAATTTTCTTGAGTGTCATTTTAAGAAATAGTTTCCAAATTCATAACTCAGCGCCGACGAACAAAAAGTGAACTAAAGTTTCTAAATGAACTAGAGAACTAAACTACTGAGTTAAACTATTGAGTATTGAACTAAAGTGAGCACGGAGCAGGTTAGGGGAGCTTGTCGAACTGGGCTAATAGAGCTCCTGAGGGGATGGGATGGCCCAGGAAACCATATTCCGTCCCTGACTATAGCATAGTAGGGGACAATTTAGTCCCATAATCTGCTTTGTTTACTTTAGCAAAGGGCAAAGTCCAAGGGTGCCGAGTATTGTAGGGAGGAGAGAGGCGGCAGAGAGAAGGACAGGTCGTAGGGAGAAAATAGGGGGCAGAGAGGACAAGGTCGTAGGGAGGAGAGAGGCGGCAGAGAGGACAAGGTCGTAGGGAGGAGAGAGGCGGCAGAGAGGACAGGTCGTAGGGAGGAGAGAGGCGGCAGAGAGGACAAGGTCGTAGGGAGGAGAGAGGCGGCAGAGAGGACAAGGTCGTAGGGAGGAGAGAGGCGGCAGAGAGGACAAGGTCGTAGGGAGGAGAGAGGCGGCAGAGAGGACAAGGTCGTAGGGAGGAGAGAGGCGGCAGAGAGGACAAGGTCGTAGGGGGAGAGAGGCGGCAGAGAGGACAAGGTCGTAGGGAGGAGAGAGGCGGCAGAGAGGACAAGGTCGTAGGGAGGAGAGAGGCGGCAGAGAGGACAAGGTCGTAGGGAGGAGAGAGGCGGCAGAGAGGACAAGGTCGTAGGGAGGAGAGAGGCGGCAGAGAGGACAAGGTCGTAGGGAGGAGAGAGGCGGCAGAGAGGACAAGGTCGTAGGGAGGAGAGAGGCGGCAGAGAGGACAAGGTCGTAGGGAGGAGAGAGGCGGCAGAGAGGACAAGGTCGTAGGGAGGAGAGAGGCGGCAGAGAGGACAAGGTCGTAGGGAGGAGAGAGGCGGCAGAGAGGACAAGGTCGTAGGGAGGAGAGAGGCGGCAGAGAGGACAAGGTCGTAGGGAGAAGATAGGGGGCAGAGAGGACAGGTCGTAGGGAGTATCAGAGTATCAGAGTATCAGATTACCTGAGTATCAGAATTTGCCAGGTTATGTGCGCCAGTTCGAAGACAGAATTAATGAGACCACCGCCCTAGCAAAAAAGAGAATCCGTGCTCAGCAGGATTTGCGCGAAGATCACTTTGCCGGGAAACCACAAGTGAAGCCGCTGCAGCCAGGACAATTAGTGTTCTTGGCGAATCCAGTGCTAGAGGCAGGTGAGGCACCAAAATTCCTAGACCGCGGGAGGCCGTCTATGAGGTGATCGAGCAGAAAGGCCAGTTGGTCTACAAGATCCGTCGCCAGGTCAAAAACACTCGAAAAAAGTGCTCGTAGTGTACCGGAAGAATCTGCACCCCGTGCAAACTGCTGACTATCTGCCACAGGTCGTAGACGCATTGAACCCAACGTACAAACAGCGACGTCAACCGGCGCCGTCAACCGGCGCCGTCAACCGGCGCCACAGGCTACTACCAAAGCGCCCGGCTGCCACGCTGAGCCCTGCACTGAGAAATCCGACGAGGATGAATACGAGAGCATCGTCGACTTGAATAGGGCGCACCCAGCTGGCGTCGCCGCGGCGCTGTGGACAACTCGCTTGCCGCTGCAAGCGCGATCGCGAGGCGCCAATGTCAAAACCGTTGAACAAAGAGCTGAAATGGAGAGCGGAGATTTTGCGCCAATTGAGGTTGCAAAATTGCCATTACGCGACCCGAACCCATGCGAATCTCCTGATCCCACGATATGCGTCTCGCCTGTCCAGGTTAATTAATCGAATCTTTCGCCGAAAATGAATTGCCTTACAGCGACAGAAATGTCATCCGAAATCAATAATCTTGAAGCTCCTGACCGTGTTCCGATCCGGCCCAAGCTGCCGGCAGGCGCTAAGGCCACGGTCGCCGGCAGGGTAGCTGACCTCAAAGGGCAAGGAAGACTCAAACTGAAGATCTTGGTGGTGACTCCGCCGCCCAGCGAAGTGCCAAGAATGACCTACATGGAGGAAGAGCTGGTAGTCCATGCCCCAGGTTCGCCGCCACGCCTAAACCGGCTAGTGTCAACAGGCAGCAGCATCGCCTTGGTGCAGCGAGCCGGTAGCTCGCACCCAGTGGACTATGGCGCTGACCAGGCGGCGCGCTGTCGAGAAAAAGGAAGCGATCCCATAGGTCTCTCAACGAGATGAGATTGTAAAGATGAGAGAGATGAAAGGAAAGATTAGAGAGTAGAGTAGAGATGAGAGATGAAGGAAGAGAGAGCAGAGTGCAGAGAGACGAGAGAAGAGAATAGAGGGGAGAGAGTATAGAAGAGGGAAGAGAAGAGAGGAGTAAGGAAAGAGAGGAGTCAGAAGAGGGAAAAGAGAAGAGTAAACAGGAGAGAAGAGAGTAGAGATGACAGAAGAGAGAGGGGGATGAAAGAGCAAAGATGAGAATGAACAGACGATATAAGAGAGGAAAGAGGAGAGTGGATAGAGAAGAGAGAAGACAAGAGAGGGAAAGAGTGTACAAGAGGGAAGAGAAGAGAAGAGAAAAAAGGAGAAAGGTAAGAGAGGAGTCAAAAGAGAGGAAAGAGTACAGAGGAGAGAGGTGACAGAATATACGAGTGTAAGAGAGTAAAGATAACAGATGAGAGAGGGGATAAGAGATGACAGATAAGAGAGCAGAAACGAGAATGAACAGACGAAAGATGGGTGAGTAGAGAGAAAAGAGAAGAGTTAAAAAATAAAACATGAGAGATGAGAGGTGAGACAAGGGGGAAGAGAAGTGAGTGAGGAGAGAGGAGAGGAGAGGAGAGAATCGAGAGGACGGGGAAAGAGGGGAAGGACGAAAGAGTGAGGAAAGAGACGATAGAAGAGATGAGAGAAGAGAGTGGAGAGGAGAGAGGGGAGAGTTGAGAGAAGAGAGGAGAAAGGAGAGAAGAGAGATGAGGGAAGTGTTGAGAGGTTAAAGTAAGGAATGAGAAGAGAGAAGAGGGAAGAGAGAGTAAAGTGGAGAGAGGAGAGGGGAGAGTTGAGAGGAGAGGAGAAAGGAGAGAAGAGAGAGCAGAGGCTAGAGAGAAGAGAGAAGAGGAGACAGAGAAAATAATAGAGGGGAGAGGTAACAGATGAGAAGAGGGGAGAGAGGAGAGAAGAAAGAAGAGATGAGAGAAGAGAGAAGAGACGAGAGACAAGAGAGAAAAGAGGAAACAGAAGAGAAAATAGAAGTTTCAAAGGATTCAAGGGACATAGGGAGAGGCAGAGGTAGAGGCCAGTGTTTGCCTGACATTCTACGCAGCACCCCAGCTAACAATATCAATGTTTGCCTCAAATCCTAATTTTACACAAATGTACTCGATTTTATGTTTAACTATATCCTAACTATTAACAAGTTTTTTGTTTGAGTTTAACCTAAGATTTTAGAGTACATACAAAAATAGTTCTGGGGATTGGAATTCCCCGGGTTCAAAATCCGCGCGTTTCAATAGCTTGTTTTAATATAATAATATTTTAAGCATATTTATCGTTTGATCAATAAATTTAGCCTATCTTGAATAATTTGCCCGTGGGGCATAAAACAACCAATTAATCTTAACTCCGAACCAGCTCTGAGAAATCAACGTCCCGAAATACGTAAATTACGGTGGTGGCAGCGCTACTCTACTGTTAGTAAGCAACTAAGAAAATCGACGTACATTGAATTTGCGGTGTCTAAGGACCCAATTGAACGACCGTGCCTGTTAACGACCGCTCGACTACGATTACGACTACCCCCCTCCCCCCACCCGGAATTAAGGACCCAGCAGACGGAGTATTCAGGAGAAATTCGTTGAGATTCGACTGCGTGATTTTCCGGTATTATTCCTGCGAACTCAGCTCCGGCGGCAATTCAAATTTTTTCATCCGCCCAACCACCAAAGCTCTCTTTTTTTCTCCACCTTTATACTCGTAAATTTCATCATAGATTTATGATTTTTAAAGTTGATATGAGAATGCAGCGAATTACTATTAAGTTATTGTGATTCATTTAACACAGTATTGAAGTAAAGCAAAAATTATCCAGACACCACAAATTTTCTCAAGACCTCTGGCAGTAAATTATGACGCTACACTGGAAGAACGAAAAAAAGTAATTTTTTTAGGCTGATATCCATCAAATATTGCTCTGCGGAAAGAGGAAAAAGTCATTTATTGATCACAAAATCAATGATGCATTTGATGTCGGTTAATGAAGATTACCATACTTCTAATTTGTTTGTTTGTACCACTAACTCAGCCCTCAGGGGTCGGCAAACTTTTTTAATTCAGCCGTCAAGGGCCAGATTGATAACTTAGCACATGACTGCGGACCATAGTGGGGAGAGACGAGAGAAGGAAGAGGAAAGGAAATGAGAGAGTAGAGAGGAGAGGAGAGGAGAGAATATAGAGAGAGGAAGGGAAAGAGAAGAGATAGGAAATTAGAGAGAAAAGAGAAGAGATAGGAAATTAGAGAGAAAAGAGAAATGAGAGAGGCCGGATCGCTATTGTGAATTTTCAATGGACCCGAGGGCCGGATGGAGAAGTTTCTTTCTCCATTCTCCACGATTTTAACAAAATTGAAAGAGCTTTTTTGAAAGGGATTTTCAGAATATAGTTGGGAGCTGTTAAAATGCTCAAGTGGAATTTGAATCTAACAAATATCTAAATAGATTTCTCAGGTAAACTTAGTGTTAGAAGAAATGGAATTTCTAGAATAAAGAAGCCTAACTGATTTGAATCGGGTGCAGTGTCGCCACCCCAGCGAATTTGAATCGCTGGGCGATTTTAAATGGCTACGAGCTACTAAGCGATATTTGTCATATTCAGCAAATTTCAGTGATTTTTTTATATTGGGCCTTAAAATCGTGAAATATGACTGGAACTCTATGATCTAAATAATTAAATATTTCAAAGTCTATGAATAAAACTCTATGATTTTCGTAATAATCACAGAGATTCTAGGGATAAGAATCATGGTCAAAAGTTTTTGTGTTGTGTTGTGTTGTTTATAACAGTTGTACACTCTTTCTAAGAACTTCCCTATTTTTGCCTCTCAGATATGTTTCACACGGCAGCCTAACCGTTTTTGAGCGAGCACGGAGTTCTAAGTGAGTAACCTTTTATTAAAAGCGCTAACACCCACCTTATTAAACTGTTTGTACAAGTTTGTAGCACCTAGCACGGACATTAGCATTTAGTCTGGTCAAATATTTCTGGTTATCCCTGTATGTACGCAGGACGAGAAAAAACGCTCTGAGGCAGAGGGCTAAAGATCGTCCGAGATATTTAAAAGCAGCCTTCTGGTCGACTTGAAACGAGTTAAAAAAATTTCTGTGTCGTTATTCCTCCAGCCATACCAACAGATAAGCCCGAATGTTACGTTTCTGATGGAGTATCTTCCAGAGTTCAAGAGGAATTAACTGCAGCGGTGAAACAGCTTTCTGATATCATCAAGAAAGGAGAGGAATATTATCGAGAAGAAAAAATCGCTTCTCAAGCCCGAATGGAAGCTACGACAGAAGCAGCAGTTCCAGCTGAACCTACCGGACCTTCCAACGCTTTTCGCGATGTGAAGAAGCTGAGACGGTCAATCCAGGAGAGAGCAACGACTGCTTTCAAGAGAAGTGGAAACAGAGTCCCGATTCCATGGAAGCAAATGGAGAGTGACAAGCAAAATAAAACCAGATTTGCACGCGGAAGATTTTCTCTTGATTTCAAGTCACCCCATCATTTAAACAGGGCGGAATGTGTTCAGTTGGCCGAAAAGTTGGAAAATACGTATTTGGTATTTGTCAACTACCAACATTCTGACCTTGTTGCAGATGCAGTGCATTCGGCCCAGCCGGCCCCAGAGACGGCCCAGCCGACACCAGCCACGGCCGCTGCAACAATAGCCACGAGTGCTAAAATGAACATCCCGGCAGACAAACCTGATGAGTTTGATAACTACGAGCTTGGATCTGGAACCAGCGCTTATCAAGAATTTTTCACAAGGACCAAAGCAGTGCAACAGTGCCAGCACAGCCGCAGGGAGCTGCTACACGGTTAGGCTGGGCACTGATATTGAGGAAAAAATTGCCACAAGACGGCACCTATGTGCCATTAAACTACTGCCTTTCTGTAGTTTGGAAAGCCCACTCATTAAAATTCATGTGCCTATCTTTGCTGTGTATGGCACTATATGTTTCGGTACACTTTAAAACAAAATATTTTATTGCTCTAATAGAATTTTTGCTAATCAGATGATAATTATGAATAGACCACAAAGGACTTTGGGAGTAAATATTGCCCCATATCTGCTTGAGCAATAAAACGCTGCACCACAGGTAGCTTATGCCTTATAATTGCAGTCATAAAGAGGAATTTATCAATAGTAATAACACAGTAGTATCTTATCTATAATTGCTTTGTAATATTTCTGCCAGGTGCGTTAACTTGGTTATCATACTGCTCAATTTACTTATAAAGGTTTGATCTAGTTCTATTTGATCTAAAACAAGCGAGTGCCTGAACTGAAAGAGCTGTTTGCATAGCTTGTACTGTCTACAATGCCAACGACAAAAAAAACTCATAACGAGAACAGGCAAAGTTTGTGCCTGCTCTGCTTGAGACGAGCTTCTGCGCTGATTTCTTCTTGCTCTAATTTCGAATCCGTGGCAGCCGACTTGTTCCAGGACTACGAGGCAGTGCGGCACTTTCTACCTGAAGGAGTTTGCCAGGGCTGCAGGCGCGTTTTATCGTCACTAAGAAGTCTGACGCCTCGTGCTCTGCCACCGCGACCAGATTACGAGAAGATAATAGCCGACATGAAGAGTCTGCCTCCAGCCACCAGAAGCAGACCGGATTGCAACTGCCAACTGTGCGAAATGGCTCGTGGCAATCACCACAAAGGCAGCGATCCAAAGACGCCTTACACAACAGGTCCTGCTCGAGCCCCACCTGGTCGACCACGCGAAAGATCCCCAGCACCAGCTGAAGGAGCAACGGCTGTGCTTTCCTGCTCATACTGTCATTCTCCAGTTGGGCGTGGCAAACAGCACAAATGAAACTCGACAGCTAAGGTGACTAACATCGAGCAAACAGTCAGCCCAAGGACAAGGGAGATGCTGGCCAGCAACTGCATTGCCGAAAAGACGGGTGGGTCGACGGCGGATTCGAATTCGATCACTCTGGCCAGACATCGAGGCGGCCATCCGATTCGAGTTGCTGTGCATGTTGCTCAAAACAGCAGTGCGAGCTTTCCTCCAACGAGGACGGACACTATGATGCACTTGAAAACAACTCTGAATCTGAGCAACAATCAAGTGCTACAGGCTGCTCAAGTGCTTCGTGCTGGCGCGAGCTCATCTCGTGCAGTCGAGTCAAACTTGAAGAAAATTTTGGTACAGCAAAATCGAGCATTAGAGGATTACTTCGACATCCAGAATCTCCAGTTCTCGGAGCTGACCTCGACTGCCGCAACAGCCGACACTATTTGCCGCCCGACTGTTGTCTGCAACGACTCGGTCAAACTCATTGCACATGTTGCTCAGCAACGCAGTTTCAATGATTTTCACTGTCTGCTGGGTCTCGATGGTGGCGGCGGATTTTTTAAAGTTTGCGTTTCGATAATTGGCTCTAACGCAAAACCCGAAATCGGAACTCGAGGAGCCAACAGCAGGAAATTCTGTGACACGGGTGTCAAGAAGATCCTGTTGCTTGCGATCGTCAACGACGTTCCTGAGACTTACGGAAATATTCAGGCTCTGCTAGAGGCGATCGCTGTCAACGAACTTCAAATCCCAGTCACTGCAGATATGAAAGTTGCAAACATCATCTGCGGACTGCAACCTCATTCCTGTACACATCCGTGCCCCTATTGCGAAGCTCTGGCTCCTCTTACAGAAAATGGTGTGCCAAGAACTCTTGGGAGAATTCGGCAGTTTGCTCAGCAGTTTCAAGCAGCTGGCCAAGTTCGTGCAAAGGCAAAGAACTTTAAAAACTGTGTCAACATGCCACTGCTACCAGGCGATGATGACAAAGAAGTTTTGATGCTTCTGCCGCCACCTGAGCTGCACCTGCTCCTTGGAGTCAGCAACCGACTGCTGGACAAGCTCAACGAAGCTTGGGGTGCGAATCGCGCGTTCGAGTGGGCTCATCAGCATGGCATTATTCGAGCTGATTACAGAGGTGGCATGATGGAAGGAAACGCCTGCCGCCAGCTGCTCCGCAAATCACCGCAGCTTCACGCTGATCTGCCTCCACCATTACAGCCGTACGGGGCGTGTCTGATGGCGTTCGATCGGCTGGTCAGCAGCGCCTTTGGAACCGAATTGGCGGCAGACTTTGAAGAGGCAATTGAGAATTTTCGACTGGCCTACATGAGCTTAAGCTTACCTGTCACCCCAAAAGTTCACGTTGTCTTTTGCCATGTTGGAGAGTTCTGCCGGCGGACAGGGCAAGCGCTTGGCAGCTGCAGCGAGCAAGCAGTGGAGAGTGTTCACTCTGATTTTGCCAAAACGTGGTCACGGTACAGCCTGCCAGCGCACCATGCTGAGTTTGGCCAAAATCTTTTGCGCGCCGTGGTTGCTTACAACAGCCACCACATTTAATCCCGGTAACTCGGTTTTCTGCTTTACTGGTAAAAGAAATGGCAGTGGTTGTTAGTCTTACAGTAAAGTAGTATTCAAAGGACCCTATAAATTTAAAATACTAAAATTTTTGCAAGCTCCCGTACTGTAGAAAGCTTTCATACTTTTGCTACTTTATATGCTAATACGAGCGTACCTTGCAATATTATTGCAGAAATGCATGTAGTTCTGGTTAATATTTGAGGAACTTGCTACACAAAAAGAATATAGTTATTTCGAAATTTTTCTATAAAACCCATGCTGTTTCTGAGTATTTAAATGTAAACAATTTGTAATGTTAGAAATCGTAAAATTATTTAACTTACTAACTTACAAGCTAGTTAACAAGTAAAACAAGCAATAATACTACACAAACATTAACCTAAATAAACTTCTTGTAATCTTGTACTCTTTTTTGTACAAGTATACATTAAGTCTGTCACTTGCTAAAAATTTCTGCTTGTCTTATTAACGAGAGCAATTAATGAGAGCAATTGTACACAGATTGTACACAAAGATAGGCACATGAATTTTAATGAGTGGGCTTTCTGAACTACAGAAAGGCAGTAGTTTAATGGTACATAGGTGCCATCTTGTGGCAATTTTTTCCCCAATATCAGTGCCCAGCCTAACCGTGGCTACTGTACTGACTAACAGTAATCAAACAGGTATGTCTCATTCAGCTTTAGAGACGAGAGCCAATCCGACTACTATCAGTTTATTCGGCTGCTTGGATGCTTCTCGCTATAGTTAAGCATGTATTTATATTTATTCGAATTAAAAGCCAAAAAAGTATCTGTTTTAAACTTTACTGATTTTATACAGTAGCAACCCTCAGTCTCTTTGCAAGACTGGCCACTTTGCAGAAAATGCTGTGGCAGAAGATCTGGTTCACTGCTGTGACTTTGCCCACTTTGCAAATCAATTCTGTATACTTTGCTGGGGTAATTATTGTCACTTTGCATACATCCAGATCCCCACTCCTGCGTTGTGATGACCTCTGCGTGGTGCAGGAGAGGCAACAACCCTGTTCACAAAAACACGGTTGGCTAACAATCACAGTTAGTATATAGCTAGTTAAATCCCAGATCTCCCAGATTTCAGATCTCAGATTTCATATATCAGATCTCAGATCCCAGATCTCAGATCCCAGATTTCAGATCTCAGATCCCAGTCTCAGATTTCAGATCCCAGATCCCGGGATTCTAAACTTTTAAATATACAAAATACAACAGTCATTACCTATATTGTGCATATATTCTTAATGTCTTGTTTTCTCATGAAAATACCTGTGTATTAGAACTCCCACGACTCCAACTCCCTCTTCTCTTCTCTGTCTCCTCTTTCTTTCTACTGACTCCCTCCTCTATCGTGTATCATCTCTCTCCCATCTCCCAATGCACCCCAGCTCTCACTTCTCTCCCATTTCTTTTCCCTATTCACCCTATAGGTCACTTCTCTCCCATTTTTCCCTATTCACCCTATCTGTCACTTCTTCCATTTCTCCCATATTTAGTATATAAAAATATAAATTTCGAAAGGATTAGAATTTTATATAATAGAATTTCTGTAATCATTTGCAGCAATGGCAAAAAAAAAGTAGAAAGAGGCCGCGGAGACCGGCGGAGGCAGCACCGGAGGCTCCGGCGGAGGCAGCACCGGCGGAGGCGGCTGCCAGAGTTGACTGGGCCGCGGAGGTGGAGGCTGCGGCGGAGGCAGCTCCGGCGGCTCCGGCGGAGGCAGCACCGGCGGAGGCAGCACCGGCGGCTCCGGCGGAGGCAGCACCGGCGGAGGCGGCTGCCAGACGGCGGGCGGGCCGCCGCTGGGCCCGCGTCCGCAAAAGAGAAACATTAGTACGTGCATTTGCTGCCTAAATCATTTCTATATATATCTTTGCTATCTAGATCTCAGATTCCAGATTTCAGGTTCCAGATCCCAGATCTCAGATTCCAGATTTCAGGTTCCAGATCTCAGATTCCAGATCCCAGATCTCAGATCTTAAATCTCAGATTCCAGATCCCAGATCTCAGATTCCAGATCTTAGATTCCAGATCCCAGATCTCAGATTCTAGATCCCAGATTTCAGATCTTAAATCTCAGATTCTAGATCCCTGATCTCAGATCTTAAATCTCAGATCCCAGATTCCAGATCTCAGATTCCAGATTCCAGATCCCAGATCTCAGATCTTAAATCTCAGATCTTAGATCTCAGATTCCAGATCACAGATTCCAGTTTTCAGGTTCCAGATCCCAGATCTCAGATTCCAGATTTCAGGTTCCAGATCTCAGATTCCAGATCCCAGATCTCAGATCTTAAATCTCAGATTCCAGATCCCTGATCTCAGATTCCAGATGCCAGATCTCAGATTCCAGATCTCAGATCTTAAATCTCAGATTCCAGATCCCAGATCTCAGATTCCAGATCTCAGATCTTAAATTTCAGATTCCAGATTCCAGATCCCAGATCTCAGATCTTAAATCTCTGATTTTAGATCTCAGATCCCAGATTCCAGATCTCAGATTCCAGATTCCAGATTCCAGATCCCAGATCTCAGATCTTAAATCTCAGATTCTAGATCCCAGATTCTAGATCCCAGATCTCAGATCTTAAATCTCAGATTTTAGATCTCAGATCTCAGATTCCAGATCCCAGATCTCAGATCTTAAATCTCAGATATTAGATCTCAGATTCCAGTTTTTAGGTCTCAGATTCCAGATTTCAGGTTCCAGATCCCAGATCTCAGATCTTAAATCTCAGATTCCAGATCCCAGATCTCAGATTCCAGATCCTAGATCTCAGATCTTAAATCTCAAATTCCAGATCCCAGATCTCAGATTCTAGATCCCAGATCTCAGATTTTAGATCTCAGATCTCAGATTCCAGATCTCAGATTCCAGATCCAAGATCTCAGATTCCAGATTTCAGGTTCCAGATCTAAGATTCTAGATCTCAGATCCCAGACACAGTCTCAAGTTAGAATAAGCTTTACTGAGCTTTCAGATTGATGGTCAGGCACTAGGACATTACATTACACAGAATTAAATTCAGCAAGCTTATTTGTGTAAATATTAATTTATTTCCAGATGCAAACCGTCGCCCGCTTGCAGCTGCTGCAAGCCCAGCTGCTGGGCCAGCTGGCTGGGTGATATTTTTCAAATATTGAATGCTAAAATGTATACTCCTAAATATGCAGTCTAATTTCTTTCATTTACGATTTAAATCGTAACTAGATCGGCTTCGTCTCGGCCCATCAACACAGTCCTCAGTCTTGTATGTGGTCCAGATAAATCAGTCCATGGGGTGATACCTTATACATATGCAGGCTAGCAAAAGAAGGCTATAGGGCTGCAGGGATCAGAAGTGAAGCTGCTGGCAGATCGTAGGAGATTTCAGATTTTCAGGTGTAAAATCCCTCCCCCTCTATGCTAAAGACCTCATTAATTCTCAGCACTGTCAAACACCTTTTAGATGCCCAGCAGTTCCTTCAGTGGCTGCACTGGCTGGTCCCTCAGGTCCTTCAGTGGGTGCCCCCTCAGATCCTTCAGTGGATGCCCCTTCAGAACCCAAAATCTAAAATCTAAAATCGACACATTTCGTAGCTGTCTACTTGGAGTAGCTGGTCAGAGAAGGCATCCCCGAATCTCCAGATTTCCTGATTCTCACATCCTTATCCCTGAATGTTATATCTTCCTATCTGATTTCCTCATGTTAATCTCAGAATAGCCTCATACACAACACAACTATAGTTTATGTATAACGTCTCTGTGCATCAAAAGCTGAGCAGTTTAGAGTTAATAAGCAATTTACTATAAATGAAAAAAACAACAGTTCTCAGAGTAAAACTTACACTTGTTCTCTGGTTCTAATGTTCTCGCTATCAGAGACCTTATTCACGTCCCATCCCCCCCCAGAAATATCTTGATAGAACAAATTGCGCGCCTCTCAAAAAAACTTACATTGCGACTTTTGAACTTTACAGAAATACTGGATTCGGCTTGCGGGGCGGAGGGCGAGGCGGGGGACGAGGGCGAGGCGGGGGACGAGGGCGAGGCGGCCAGCCCTTCCATCATTGGTAAGTTGCCATAGGACACCATTTGTTTTTCAACACACAAAATTTAATTTTTTGGACACATACATGTACAGTCCAGACACCTGTACAGACACACAGAGAGACAGAAAAACACGGAGAAGGACAGATAAACGGGCAGACAGACAGGTGATAAATGTGAAGGAAAATCAACGAGAGAAGAATCCGAGGGACGTGAGAGAGGCAGAGGCCAGAGTTTGCCAATACAGACAGACATTTCCTGACATTCTGCGCAGCACCCCAGCCATTTTAACTATTGACAAGTTTTTGTTGGGATATGACTTCAGATTTTGGAAAACATGCAAAAGTAGTTTCGGGGATTGGAATTCCACGGTTTCAATATACGCGGTTTTCAGTAGCTTGTGCTAAGCGGGTCTATGAACTTTGCTAGCAGGAATTTTGCTGGCCGAAAGTTGCTAGCAGGAATTTTGCTAGCGAGGATTTAGCTAGCCGAAATCTGCTAGCGAGAATCCAAACAAAACGGCAAGCAGCAATTTGGCTAGCCGAACTCAGGAAGTTGTAATTCGGTAGAGACAATTTGCTTAGTCAAGTTTCGCAAGAATTTCACTAAATCCTCTATAGCGTCGCTCCACTTTTACCAATCCTCTTCAAATTGGACACAATCCAATTTTCAACTATTTTGACACAATCGTATAGTTTCGTATCTCGAAGTTAATTCTGAACGGCACTGTGTACTTTTAAAGTTAGTCTGCTTTTCGTCAGCAAGACAGCCACCCCAACCTCCGTCTCTCTCCTTCCTGGCCACTAGACAGATGTGTGAAAGGGGTTTAAAATTGACTAACTTTCAGCTGACACAAGTATGCTCCACGTATATTTCAGATTCCAGATCCCAGATCTGATTCCAGTTTTCAGGTTCCAGATCCCAGATCTCAGATTCCAGATTTCAGGTTCCAGATCCCAGATCTCAGATTCCAGATTTCAGGTTCCAGATCTCAGATTCCAGATCTCGGATCTTAAATCTCAGATTCCAGATCCCAGATCTCAGATCTTAAATCTCAGATTCTAGATCCCAGATTTCAGATCTTAAATCTCAGATTTTAGATCCCAGATCTCAGATTCCAGATCTCAGATTCCAGATTCCAGATCTCAGATTCCAGATCTCAGATTCCAGATTCCAGATCCCAGATCTTAAATCTCAGATTAGATATCAGATTCCGGATTTCAGGTTCCAGATCTCAAATTCCAGTTCCCAGATCTCAGATCTTAAATCTCAGATTCCAGATCCCAGATCTCAGATTCCAGATCCCAGATCTCAAATCCTTAATTTCAGATTCCAGTTCCCAGATCTCAGATTCCAGATCCCAGATCTCAGATCTTAAATCTCAGATTCAAGATCCCAGATCTCAGATCTTAAATCTCAGATTCTAGATCCCAGATTTCAGATCTTAAATCTCAGATTTTAGATCCCAGATCTCAGATCTTAAATCTCAGATTTTAGATATCAGATCCCATATTCCAGATCTCAGATTGCAGATTCCAGATCCCAGATCTCAGATCTTAAATCTCAGATCTTAGATCACAGATTCCAGTTTTCAGGTTCCAGATCTCAGATTCCAGATTTCAGGTTCCAGATCTCAGATTCCAGATCCCAGATCTCAGATCTTAAATCTCAGATTCCAGATCCCTGATCTCAGATTCTAGATCCCAGATCTCAGATCGTAAATCTCAGATTCTAGATCCCAGATCTCAGGTCTTAAATCTCAGATCCCAGATTTCAGATCTCAAATTCCAGATCCAGATTCCAGATTCCAGATCACAGATTCCAGTTTTCAGGTTCCAGATCCAGATCTCAGATTCCAGATTTCAGGTTCCAGATCTCAAATTCCAGTTCCCAGATCTCAGATCTTAAATCTCAGATTCCAGATCTCAGATTCCAGATTCCAGATCCCAGATCGCAGATCTTAAATCTCAGATCTTAGATATCAGATTCCAGATCTCAGATTCCAGATTTCAGGTTCCAGATCTCAAATTCCAGTTCCCAGATCTCAGATCTTAAATCTCAGATTCCAGATCCCAGATCTCAGATTCCAGTTCACAGATCTCAGATCATAAATCTCAGATTCCAGATCCCAGATCTCAGATCTTAAATCTCAGATTCCAGATCCCAGATTTCAGATCTTAAATCTCAGATTTCAGATCCCGGATCTCAGATCTTAAATCTTAGATTTTAGATCTCAGATCCCAGATTCCAGATCTCAGATTCCAAATTCCAGATCTCAGATTCCAAATTCCAGATCTCAGATCTCAGATCTTAAATCTCAGATCTTAAATCTCAGATTCCAGATCACAGATTCCAGTTTTCAAGTTCCAGATCCCAGATCTCAGATTCCAGATCTCAGATCTTAAATCTCAGATTCCAGATCCCTGATCTCAGATTCTAGATCCCAGATCTCAGATCTTAAATCTCAGATCCCAGATTCCAGATCTCAGATCTTAAATCTCAGATTCCAGATCACAGATTCCAGTTTTCAGGTTCCAGATCCAGATCTCAGATTCCAGATTTCAAGTTCAAGATCTCAAATTCCAGATCCCAGGTCTTAAATCTCAGATTCCAGATCCCAGATCTCAGATTCCAGATCCCAGATCTTAGATCTTAAATCTCAGATTTCAGATCCCTGATCTCAGATTCTAGATCCCAGATCTCAGATCTTAAATCTCAGATTTTAGATCTCCGATCCCAGATTCCAGATCACAGATTCCAGATCTCAGATTCCAGATTCAATTCAATTCAATTCAAGTTTGCTCCACGTATACAGCCATTGACTACAAACTTTATACCATTCTTCAATGACTCATTATTTGTCTAAATATAAAGTCTAAACTTTGTACTTTTTGACACAACTATTTGAACAACTATTTTGACACAATCGTATAAAGTTTCGAGACTCGAAGTTAATTCTGAACGGCACTGTGTACTTTTAAAGTTAGTCTGCTTTTCGTCAGCGAGACAGCCACCTCAACCTCCGTCTCTCTCCTTCCTGGCCACTAGACAGATGTGTGAAAGGGGTTTAAAACTAACTACTGTCCTACTACGAGCTATCTGATTGCGACTTGAGAGTATTCTGTCCCCACAATGACAAACTGACTTTCCAAGCACTTGAACTGATGAGCCAGCAGATTTGTCTGTCTTGTGTGTCTGACCATACGCTCGTATATATTCTATATGTACTAATATACATTATAAATTTCAATTCTAAATTCTAGTATATTATATATAGTCGAATAGTTTTCCCATAAAAGTTTGAACGCTGACTTGCAAGCAGCCTACTAGGAGTTATCGTACATTGAGAGAGGGCCACCGTTCTACACCCACCCCAAAACTGAGCACGCGGGCCAATGAGAATTCTCCCACGGTGAGTTAGGCAAGCCAACCCCTCCCTTTGATTAATGAGCCTCTCGCTTTTTGATTCAACGACGGCCACCACCCACGGTGTAAGTTAATTTGTGGCTTTATTCACCAGTATCAAGGAGCTTATATAAAGAGCTGGAAAGAAAATTCTATCCTTGTCTCATTTTAAGCATAGGCCTGCATAGAGTATAAATATTTGAGCGCAAGCCTAACGGCTTTACTTGGTTATTTTTAATTTGTCTTTAAATACAGGTAAGTTCAAGGAATCGAATAATTTTAAAGCGAAAATGCCACTGTTTGAATAATTCTTAGTAAAATTCAGTTTTGCTGCAAGCGCACGATATCAAGTTTTTTCAATGGAATATATTAGATTATTCTTTCAACGAGCGTCATAAGACTTGGCGCCAAGTTTTTTGATTGTGATTTTCGCTTGCAAAAATTGTGGATGGCATTTTGAACTATAAAATTGTTCGACTTCCTAGAGTCTTACTCTGATAATACGCTTTATAATAACCAATATTTGCTTAGTTTTAAGCATATATAGTGAGTTTTAAGCTATGCGCATTTAGTTATAACAGACTTAGACATTTATTATAGGTAAATATTTACAGTTCATAATAAGCTATATATATATATTTAGTAATAAGCTATATATAGTTATTTCTGTCATATCTGTTATCTATCCTAGTGTCTATCTTAGTGTCTGTCCCAATGTCTTTCTTAGTGTCTGTCTTACTCCACTTCTCTCCCGTTGTCTCTCCTCTGCTCTCTCTCCCGTCTTCTTTCCTCTGCTCTCTCTCCCGTCTTCTTTCCTCTCTTAGTACTCTCATGGCTGTTCTCATGCTTTGATCACGTCTTCTTTCTTGCCAATTTGCAGTCCTGAAAGGAATTTGTGTATTTTAATCTCCACTGCAGTCTGCAGCAGTTTAACAACAAAGGAAATACGCATTTCTTAGGAGGAAATTTAAAATTCAAAGCACTTTTAAGAGAAACCTAAAATTTCCATGGTGTGACTAATTTAGTAGGGTTGTATTGCATTGCATCGCCTTTTCATAAATCTTTCGCTTTTACAAACCATGCTGAATTCCCTCGATTTGCCATCCACTGTTAAACTGCTGCAGAGTTTTCCAATACAGACGACAGTGGTTAGAATTTCTCACTAAACTGTCATGGCTAAACGTAGCCTCTCCACGCGCGGGGGTACAGAGAAGGCTATTAAAAAGTTATTCCAAAACACTGTACATTTGCTATGTACATGTACATTCAGTCCTATCGCCTGACCCTTCGTCTGGCTCTGGGGGAATGAGTGAGTGAGTGGCACAAACAACAGAAAAAGCAGACAAACTTCACATGCTTACAGTTTCTTTTTCGGTTGAGTTACAGAGTTGAAACTTCCTATTTCAACTTGAAATTAAAACTTAAATATTGAAACTAATCAATCAGCAGCCCTAAGAGGAATTTGTGTATCTCCAGCTCCATCACAGTCTGCGGCAGTGTAACAACCAAGGAAATATGCATTTTTAGGAGGCCATTTAGATTTAAAAAATTACCTTATGCGAATCTTAATGTTAAAATCTTCATGGCGTAACTAATTTAGTAGGATTACATAGCCATCCACTTTTCTCTTTCCCACCGTTTCTAGTGCTCCCAAAGCACACAAATTTTTCCTATACACAAGCAATATACTGAACACAGACCTTTAAATCCAGGAGGTTCACCCTGAGTATCTGAGTGACCTGCGAGACAACTAGGAAGAGTAGGCTACTAAAAGTAGTATGAGGAGGACATGTGCACTATGGTTTCTAGACATACACTAGCATCACGAATCCGGCGCCTTAGAAGCAGCGGCTTACGGCTGTAACGGCTTACTGCGGCTTACGGCTTACTAACTGAAATTGCGCTGGGCGGGCGGGCTGGGTTATCTGATTGTGGGGAAAGTCTTCGGAATTTTTTAAAATTTTTAAACGGACAGACATTTTTAGACAGACAGACAGACAGACAGACAGACAGACAGACATACATACAGAAGGACAGACAGGCAGACAGACCGATACAGACAGACATACAGAAGGACAGACAGACTGACAGGCAGGCAGACCGATACAGACATACAGAAGGACAGACAGACAGACAATTCCGAGAACTTTCCCTACAATCAGATATGAACCCTCGGGGCGAAATAGTTGGATGTGCCTATGTATATATTGTATTTAAATAAAAATGGTTCGCCCCGAGGGTTCTTACCCAGCCCCCTTTTTGGATTAAAAATCTTTGCCTTCAATTTCTTCCTTATTTATTGATCATACCATAGTATAAGCTTGGCAGGTTGTAATCAGTAAAAAAGCATTGCACACTGTTCCGATTTACATTTAAAAAAATATTACTTAGGACTGCCGTTCAATGCAACCAATTAAGTTCAATTCCAGCACCCCAGCAGCCTGGCTGGCTAGCCCTGGTTTGGCCACTCGGCTACGTTCTGATACTTGGCGGCACTGCATCCTACCATCCTACGAGTTATTGCATCCTACTACAACAGATAAGTACATTCCATCCACAATTGACTCGTTCGTCTTAAGCAAATACCCTCCAGAATCCACCCTGGGTCTTTACCCTCCAGAATCTTCAGCAATATGTAACGAAGACAAAACTAACCAGTTAAAAACATTTTGCACTCTCATTCAGATTCTGCCCGATCGCTACGAGGGCTTCGAGCGCGCTCTGCCGTTGCCGGAGCTCTGGGCTGCCGGCTTTTTAATCTAGCCGGACCTGGGGCCCAGGATATGGCCTGGCCGCTGCGATGCCATAGGGGCACCACAAATCTGCACCTGGATACCTGGATACTTTTGTCACCATAGCAAAACGAGTTGAAAGTGAGAAGCATATGAATGCTTATTTAAAACCAGTTTAATTATTGGTTTAGTAACTTTAGTTTAGTGAAAACAGAATTAACTGACTAACATTGACAATTTTAATATCTTCGCTATAGCTACCATAAAGCTCTCTAGTCATGCTACGCTATAAATTTACACTGAATGTTGACTGTTTACATACGTTACTAATTATTGAGCAATTAACTGATATCCACAGTCACTTATTACTCTGTATCCATGACAATACCTGTAAACTATTTTTACTACTTAAATCCATCACAATAGTAATCAATATTTTATTGCCTAATAACTGAGATATCTTTTAATTCTATAATGTCAAATCCTATTTTACAATTCAATACATATCAGTTTTCAAATATCAATTCTCTACTTTTATTCGATTTATTTTATACTGTACTTCGATTTATTTATATTGATGCACTGCTTTATTACTGTTCTTATACTACTGTTCTTATTAATGTTCTTGTAGTTGTTTTTTTAAGAGAATAACTGTGTATTAGAACTCCCACGACTCTCAACTACCCCATCTCTCCTCTTTCTACTGACTCCCTTCACTATCATGTTCACGTACCCTCTCCCATCTTCCCATGCACCCCATCTGTCATTTCTCTCCTCTTTTTCCCCATGCACCCACTTCTCTCCTATCTTTTCCCCTATCCCCCTCTCTCTAAAAAGTAGCCTTAGGTAACTCAGAATCAATTCATTTACTATTATTTATCTAATTTTCAATTTTTAATTTATCTAATTTTCAGATGGGCAAAAAAAATCGATAAAAAAAACGTCCGGCCGTCCAGCTCCTGCCCGCCCGAACCCTCCCAACCCTGCTGCATCGGCCCCGGCCCCGGCGCCTAACCCTCCTGCCCGCCCGAACCCCCCCAACCCTGCTGCATCGGCCCCGGCGCCTAACCCTCTTGCCCGCCCGAACCCCCCCAACCCTGCTGCATCGGCCCCGGCGCCTAACCCTTCCGGCCGCCAGGGGCCTACAACTCGCCGCTCATATGCGGCTGTTGTAGGCTCCAGGCCAGCCCCTCCAGCCCCTGCCCCACGCCCTCCCCCCCGCTGCTCAGCCTCACCCTCCGCCAACCCCGTCCCATCCCCTCCAATCCCTGACCCACGCCCTCCACCCCCCCTGCCGGATCTCACCCGCCGGCCCCACCTGCTGCCGCCAGATTTATTCCACCCCCTATCCATCGGGGTGGAAGGAAATGGCGAAATTATAACAGAAATGTAAGTTATTAAGTTATCGCATCAGTCTTTTATTCTTTTTCTAGTTTTTATTCAATTCAATTACAACTAATAGAACCCTCAACATTTTTTTTAGAGAGCCGCTGTGCGGCAGTTCCTACAGCTTCAGCAGCAACTGCAGCTGCTACAGCTGGAAGCCTACTGCAAAGGGTATGTATTCAACTTAATACTTATACAGATCTAGAAATAACTATTTCTGATGGAGCTTTCTCCGCCAGAAAGTAGAGTAGGTTCGGGTTCTTAGAGGTTCGAATCCTTAGAGTTTCAGGTTCTGAGAGTTTCAGCATCTCAAAGTTTCGGGTTCTTAGAGCTCTCGCAACCTCAATCACCCACACTACAGCTTCTACAACACCAACGGGCGAGGCCCACGAGGCGGAGGCGGCCCTGGTGGCGGCCAGCCACTCCAAGCCTAGTAAGTTGCCACACTACACAGGCTGTATTACATATAATGTACATGTCCCACTTCTTTCCAACCGTGGCTTGCACCATCAGTACACCACATACCAGATAAATAAACGAATAGATAGATAGATAGATAGATAGATAGATAGATAGATAGATAGATAGATAGATAGATTCTCAGTAACCCTAATCTATTCTCTGTGTAATAAATCTATTCTCAGTGTCCTAAATCTATTCTCAGTGTCATAAATCTATTCTCAGTGTCCTAAATCTAGTCTCAGTGTCTCAAATCTATTCTCATTGTCTTAAATCTATTCTTAATGTCCCAAATCTATTCTCAGTAACCCCAATCTATTCTCTGTGTATTAAATCTATTCTCAGTGTCATAAATCATTTCTCAGTGTCCCAAATCTTTTATCAGTGTCTCAAATCTATTCTTAGTGTCATAAATCATAGATGGTAGATAGTAGGATAGTATCCTACTAGTAGATAGTAGATAGTAGGATCTCTAGTAAGATACTAAAAGTAGTATGAGCGAAACATGTGCACTATAGTTTAGGGATATACACTAGCATAATGTTGTAAGGTCGCAATTTATCATTATTTTTTAAAGATGGCCCGAAGAAATGGTCCTTTTCCACTCACACGTCTGATTTCTTTTCCAGATGGAAGTTGATTTTCTGCAAGGAGGGGGCCTGCCCCCGCCGCCGCCGCCGCCGCCGCCGCCACCGCCACCGCCGCCGCCGCCACCGCCGCCGTCGCCACCGCCTCGCCGGCTGAGGCGACTGCGGAGCGGCCGGCTGCGCTACTTTAAGACTTTAAGCAGGGCTGGGCTACAAATCTGATTGTAGGGAAAGTTTGTATATATAGATAGATAGGATAAAGGAATGGATAAAAATTTTACTGTTTAAGACATTTGGAATTAATTATTTAGACAGGCAGACAGACAGACAGACAAACTTTCCCTACAATCAGATACGAACCCTCGGGTCATAATTAATAATAAATAATTTAAATAATAAATTAAATAATAGAAAGTAATAAATAATAAGTAATAAATAATTAAATAATAAATAATTTAATAATTTAAATAATTTAAATAAAATTTGAGTAATTTAAATAATAAATTAATAATAAATTAATAAATTAGTAATAATGTTTATTGTTTATTGTTTGTTAATGTTATTGTTATTGTTATTGTTATTGTGTTGTTATTGTAATGTTGTTGTAATGTTGTAATGTAATGTAATGTTGTAATGTTGTAATGTAATTGTAATGTTATTGTTAATGTTTATTTATGTTTATTAAATGGTAAATATTTAATAATAATTTAATAATGTATTAAATTAATCGGCCCGAGGGTTCTGCCCAGCCCAATTTTTGGAATAAAAATCTTGCGCTTCAATTTCTTCCTTATTCAATGATCATAACATAGAGTTTAAAACAGTAGAGCTCAGTGGTAGATGTTTCAGAAAAGTGTCATTATCAGCCAGTAGGCTTGGCAGGATAGTACTTAGGAATGCTGTTAAATGCAACCAATTGAGTTCAATTTCAGCACCCCAGCAGCCTGGCTGGCTAGCTGTGTTTTCGCCACTCGACGTTCTGATACTTGGCGGAGGTGCTTAGCGAGTTATTGCATCTTGCGACAACAGATAAGCACATTCCATCTAAAGCGTCGCCTCAGCATCCTGGGCTACGCCGATGATCTCGCCCTGCTGTCCTCAACCGTCAAGGGCGCCCAACGTCAGCTGGACCGTCTGGTTGGCGTTGCTGCGAGCGTCGGCCTGGTGATCAACACGCAAAAGACCGTCGTGCTCACCATGCCCACCAACATCCAAGCCGACATCTACTGCCGAGGCGCTGATGGGCAGGCAACGCTGTTGCCGCGCGTTCAGCAGTTCGTGTACCTCGGCGGCCTGGTCGACGCGGCGCACGCCGGCCTGCTGCGCGCTGCCTTCAAGATCGGCGGCGGCGAGCATGTCACTAGCGCGGCGCTGTACGCCCGAGCTCGCCTGGCCCGCCCCAGCGATCTGCTTCGCCGCCGGCGGCTCCAGTGCTGCTGGCCATGCAGCAGACAAGATTTCGCGTGGAGCTGCGCGTCCAATGAGAACGTAGCTACTCGAAGAAGTATAGGGCAAATGGCAGCTTCCCTTTCCTCTCCTCTCCAAGTTTTGGGGATATATATGGCACATGTTGGCACCTTTTGCGTTCCTAATTGGTCACATTTCTATTTTTCATTGTCCCTACTAAAAGTAAAAATTGTTACTGAATGAGCAAAAGTGCTCAACAATTTGGATTGTTAAAAGTAGTTTATAATTAAACATGTCTATTAGGCATATTTTTTATGCAGTGTCCTATTCCCTTAAAAATGTCCCATTCCCTATAAAATTTGGCAACTTTATAATTAAGGCAAAAAATAATTAAATCGGTGCTTGACTTGTCCGCCATATTGTTTTTTAATCAGATTAACAAATTAATGTTTTTTATTCACTACGTATTTTGCTTTTTACTAAATACTACCCTTAGGGTATCTATTCAATTTTGATCAATAATTTTTTAGGACAAGTACAGTTTTACATATTGGAAGTATAAAGTTACTTTTTAGTTACCATATTAACGTTACATTGAAAACTTATATTTAACAAGAATCTAATGTTAGTCATGTTAGCAAGGACTAGGGCAGTACTGGCTGTTGCAATCTGTACACTTCTACACTTCTGGCTGTACAGCTTGAAGTGAATGTAGCCCTCGTTTTTGGCGTTGTCTTTGTATACCCAGAAGACCACTTGGCCGCCTATGCTAGTCCAGGCTTTCTGGCATTTCTGCAAGTTAACAAATTTTTAAATTTACTGTTAGTATGCATAATAGCATATCTGGCATAGCATAGCAAATGGGATTTTTTTATTTCTCAAAAAATATTTTTGTTTCATTTAGCAATGTATTCCTAATCTTAACACCTTAAGATCTGAAAGCCTTAACACTTACCTAGCAGGTAAAGCAGACTTCGGCTTGATCCTTGAAGTAGCACCACTGATTTCTAGGGATACCGGTGTTGTGCACATCCAGCAGGTTGAACTCTAGGTATAGGTGCCAGCTGCCGAACAAAAATTGGCTGAAAAAATCCACGAAACGTTTGTGCCAGACAATTTCCATTCTGAAAAGAAAATAAAAAATTGACATGATATTTCGTCAGAACGCTATTAATTTGGATGTCAGGATTTCAGATAGTTTACAGAGTAACGGTAATTTGACTATAAATTTTTAAATACAAGCCATGCTTATTGAACAAAAAAGCCTTACAAAGACAACAATATATTCATGCCAATATTTTTGCAGCAAGCAAATTATATATACTGCCAAGAAAAAAGACAGATTAACAGCAGTAGCAGGAAAAATTGTTTGTAATACGGAAATTATAAACAGTGGATATTTTTCGAAGAGTAAACTCTGAGCACATAATAATAAATCGTTGAAGAAGTATTGCACAATGGTGGAGAGGGATGAGGGAGTAGGGTGGAGTTATAGACAAAGTTATAGACAAACAAGTTGACTTTGTTTTTTATTATTAATATTAGTGCGAACCGCTGCTGCGAAGTATCGGGCACTAATTGCAAACCAGGCTGTCCGCTGTTCCGCTGGCAAGGTGCCGAGCCTTGCCACGCTGGCCAGTCTGGCAACACGCAGCAGCGTTTGTGGTTTGGGAAAGGTCTTGGTCACTGAACTGTAAAAACGTGATCCCTTCTGAACGTTTAAACGTCCCTTTTCTGGGCCATTAAATTTGTGATTCTTGCGTTTAGTCAACTCTTTTAACTCCGCCATTGCCGGTCCCCAGCCCGGATGAAAAAGGAGGGAAAGAAAATATGCATATGCTCACGTTCGTGTCACTGTTTTTCTGTTTTCATTTTTGATAAAACTGTCTTGCCATTTTCCACTTGAAATGTTTTTTTATGCTTTGTCTTTCTTATTTTCCGCATAATGGTATTTTGACATGGTGGACATTGTGTGTAGTATTTACAACGTAAATTACGTTGTAAACTAACGAACGTAGTCAACTAAAAAGTCAACGTCAAAAGTCAAAGGCTTTAACTAAAATGCCGCCGGGAAGCCTGGCTCTGGGCCGTGACCCGGTCGGAGCTGGGCATTCTTTAAGCTGTCGGCTGACGCTGCCGCGCCAGCACCTGGGAAGCCAAGGAAGGCAACAATCGTGCAAAGGCCTCCAAAGCACGCTTACAAACACCCTATAGAGCAGTGTCAGACACGCTGGCAAACACCCTGCAGTTTCTGCAAGTAAAGCCAGTTGCTCTCGCAACTTACAACTAATCAAAACGACTAAAGTGAATTTAGTGAGTTTAGTAGGCCAAAAAAGGTGAATTTACTACCTAAAAATTTGGTACACTGTGGGTATCTATTTTAGATACGTAGTCAAAACATTTCACTACCCATAGACTTCCGTATCAGCCTCGCACAGTGCCTGTACTGGGTTGTACTATCAGTGTGAGCGGAGTATCATCGTCTCTCATCACGCTCAGGAGCCTCGGTGAGTCTGGTCATGCGACCTTTTCTTTTTTAGAGCGCAAATTAAGACCAGAGAGAAGAGAGGTGAAGGAAAAGACGAGAGAAGAGTGGGAGGAGAGGAAAGAGAAAAGAGAAAAGAAATGAGATAAGAGAGATGAAAAAGAAGAGAAATGAGAGAAGATACGAGAGAAGAGGGGAGAGAGGAGAGAGTAAAGAGAAGAGAGGAGAGAGCAGAGAGGAGAGACGAGGGACGAAACAGAAGAGAGGAAACCTCTCTCCTAATAGCTGTGGGAATTATTTATTTTTACTATTTTCTGTTATTTACTATTTACTATTTACTGTTATTTTTACATTGGCGGCCCTGTCGGTGGCAATGGTGGCGGCCATGACGACGGTGGCCCTGGCGGCGGTGGCCCTGGCGGCGGTGGCCAGTTTTGATATCAGAATACACATACAGGAGCAGTAAAACGGTTTTTGCCAAATTATTAAGACAAGTTTGTGGACAAGTCATTCACGATGTTACATTTTTGAGAGTTTGACTTACGTTTATGGTTTGAGTTTTTTTACCTTGTACCGAATAACGATTTTAAAGGCGTTTAACCCTTAAAAAGATGCCATATAATGTTTGCGGACACTACATGTATAGTTTAGCAGGGGCGCGACTAGAGGTTTCAGGGGGGGCGCTAAAATGAGTGCCTGTGGCGCAAAAATGAGTGCCTGTGGCGCAAAAATGAGTGCCTGTGGCGCTAAAATGAGTACCTGCGGTGCTAAAATGAGTGTCTGCGCCGCTAAATCGAGTGGCTGGGCCGCTAAAATGAGTGCTGACAACACTGATTCTGATAATAATGTACGTGTAGAAATTTCGTCGTGTACATGTAGAATTCTTGGCTTTGTCCCCCATTATAAAATCCATGGCGACGCGCCTAAGTAAGAAAAATCAAAATTAGCTATACAGCTTCCTTCTGTTATACGATTGCCATGTAGCTGCAGTATATAATATAGGCTTTTTAACAAAACATTAGCAAAAGCTAGGGTACTTGCACAGTTCCACTCTCATGCCTTATAAATTGATAGCTGACCAGACCATTCAGTCTATCTTGCATCTCGAAAAAGGTGCTATGAGCCATATATAATCCCTAAAACTTACACCATAACTCTCTGATCTCTTGATCTTTTTACTTCTCTGCTCTGCTCTCTGCTTTCACAATATTTAAGAAACTCGATTTTTACTGGGCCCTATCATCCTGTAGCCTCTGGATGCGCCCCTGGTACATGATAGCCGCGTAGATGCATATTTAAAGCAATTCCGTGTTGTAGTTATGTACTCAGGCGCGTCGCCATGGATTTTATGGTGGGGGGACAAAGCCAAGAATTCTACATGTACATGTACACGACGAAATTCCTACACGTACATCATAATCAGAATTGGTATTGTCAGCACTTATTTTAACGCCGCATGCACTTATTTTAGCGCGGCAAGCACTTATTTCAGCTCCGTGTGAAATGGTGTCTTAGCTTTTGTGACCTCGGAAGCATTTATTTGATCCTTTGAGGTCTACAGAGAAGCACTAGAGCGAAACTTAAGCTAGTCTGGCAGCAACCTACTATTATTAGTAAGACACTCGACAAATTTAGCTTAATTTGAAGCCCCTATTTCGGCTACAAAGATCTGCATTCGGCATTCTGAACATCGGCAAAACTAGACCACTAAGCCGCGACCACAGCTACCCTCCCCCTGAGCTTGAGGAACTCAGCAGCGGAGCTCCCTATCATCTGCAAGCCAAAGTTCTCATTGAAGTTTGTTTGAAATGTCAAAACGCACTAATTAGAATGGCTAGAACGAACAAATTAAAACCGGTCACCTAATACAAATTAGTCCTCCTAAACCCCTTTGACCTCAGTAGGATTAATAATTAATATTTGCAGTAAGAAGCCCTAAAATTTTATTAAAAACTGAAAAAAGAATAGAATATAGTAACAAATAGAACAATATTATAACCTAGACTATAGGTTACATGTATGCCAAAAAATTGATCTGTTTAAAAGTAGGCTTATAAATTTATGCCAATCTTTTTTGCATATAAATATTAATTAATTTATTCATGCCAAGCATGAAAATTGCAAGGTAATGGAACATTTTACGTGAAAAAAAGAAAATTTGTATAGTTATAAAAGTCAATTATAGAAGTTTTGTTTTAATAAAATAAAGAATAAATAAAATTAGTAAATTTTAAATAAAATTAGGCTTAATGATAGAATTTATAATTTAACTTTGAGAGCCTAGCTTAGGACTAGGTAGGAGCCTGATATATTTTATCTAACATTAGTAACAAGATGTCAAGATTCTTTTGTATACTAACAGTTTAGCCTAAGTAGACAAGATTGACCAACTTGACCTTTTGACTAATGGGTTTTCTTAGCTAATAAAACAGCCCTTAAAAGGGCAGTTTTAACAAAATTCTACCTTTGCTTCAGGCTTAGAAACTTGCTGGAAGTCATAAATAGCCTAGGCCTATAGAGCAGAGATCTAAGGAATAAAGATAAATATATTTCAGTTTTAGTTAATTCTGTACATTTGTAGTATTACAGCACAACTGATTCAGTGAATCAGTGATTCCTCTATTATGCTGTATTATATATAGACCTATATATACCACTATCAATACAGGATATCAACGCCTATGGCTATGTATCTACTGTAAAAACTGAAATGCCTTCGCGAAAAAAGCTTTCATATAGAAATGGCAGACAGTAGTCAGTCAGAAATCAAACTTACCGTCCAAGTCCAATGCTTAGACTCCTAAGACGCATTAAGTCATTAAGTCTTAAGTCCACATTAACTTACCCAGATAAATTTATGACCCATCTGGTCTATAGAGTTTATTCTACAGGCTGGGTTCCCACTCAAGGGTGGATCCATATCTTATGGCCCCGTTTTAAATTAATTTAAATCGGGTTGAATTTACCAAGTAGAAAAACTCACTAATCGATAATTTTAAAAACGAGTGCAGACAATTTTTATTGGACGCGGCAAAAATTCCTCCTATCGCCAAGTGCCATACCATGTCATTTACGTTACTGGCTACTCATAGTAAAAATGCAACAAAACATTGAGATAATTTTCGCTTTAACTAATCATTTTTATTGAGCTAAGAGCTTACTTTTCCTTGTTTAAAAGCTAACAGCTAACAAAGCTAACAAAAGCTAACAAAATGAATAATCAATAATTAGACAATTCTTACAAGTTAACAAGTTCATACCATTAGTAAGGTGCCAAAAATTAGCAATTCGATTTAATTATTTTCCAAAATTATCAAACAGTTTTAAAGAGTTATACAACAACACAGTCTAAAAATGTTGGTGCTAGTGCTAGCGCTCCCGTTTGTGGCTGGCGCTCTTTGATACGCTGAGTATGCTCTAATCTTATCCTAAGTAAGTTATTAACTAAACAATTTAATTTGACAGAAAATTCTAAACAGGCTCTAAGAAGCAGTAGACTCCAGTTAGCAGTCCATAAAAACTTAAAGTTTTAAAAAGTTTTTGAACGCGTTTGATGAGAAATAAATTACAAAGAATTCCCCGGGTCGTCAAGCAGAAAGTTTCTTGCTTGTCCTGAAAAGGGCCGTTTTTAAACATTTACTAGTTACTACTGCTTTTGCTCGGTCAGAACAGGGTCATGCAGGCACATTAAAATCAAGAATTCATGTTAAAAGAGTTTTGAAGCATTCGAATAAAAGTTCAATAAAATCAATTCCCTTGGTTATAGTTATAGTTTGTGTGTTGGTCCTGAGCTGAAAGAACGGTTTTGAAGAATTACTATTTACGTTGATCTGCCGGTTCAGAGCAATGCAGTTACATGAAATTCAATAGTTCATGCTAAGAGTTTTGCTGTGCTCTTTAAATACCTGTCCCCAAGTGAGAGTTTGAGTGGTTGCCCTGAAAAGGGCCGTTTTATCGATTACTATTTACTTCACTGTTTACCCATAGCGGGCTTTTGCCATTTTGCTATTTATAGCTTACTTAAGCCATTATCCTAACTGGCTTAGTAGGTAATATATAAATAATTACCTATTATTTCACTAAGATTAATAATTTAAATCTTCCATTTATATATATAGTCTTCCTAAAAGCTTTAAACAGCAGAATCAGTCACAAATGGAGTTTTACATACCCACTGCCACTACCCAGTCATCATGTGACAGCTGATAGGTCCATTTATAGTTATATTACCTTAATTAACTTATCTGGGCATGACATCGTCAAATCAAATCCCCTTCTTGAGGGGAACCCCTTCTCCCCCCAGACCCCTTACCCTTATGCATGTAATATTCCAGCAACATTGGAAAGTCGGTTCGGCATGCACCGGCAGAGGTCGGCACTCTATATATGCAGTAATGTCTGTTGGACTATTCTGAAATCAAAATCAAATATGCGAGAAAAAGCTCTGCGGCTGCGGGCTGCGGGCAAATCTGGGCGGAAAATCTCTCTGTGCCGTCGGCGGGCAATTCGACTGCAGGTGCTACTCGTGCTCGCGCTGCCGCCTTCCCTCTTCTCCCTTCACTCTAACCCCATCTCCCTTCACTCTAACCCCATCTCCCTTCACTCTAACCCCATCTCCTTTCACTCTAACCCCATCTCCTTTCACTCTAACCCCATCTCCTTTCACTCTAACCCCATCTCCTTTCACTCTAACCCCATCTCCCCTCACTCTAACCCCCTCTCCCTTCACTCTAACCCCATCTCCCTTCACTCTAACCCCTCTCCCTTCACTCTAACCCCTCTCCCTTCACTCTAACCCCATCTCCTTTCACTCTAACCCCATCTCCCTTCACTCTAACCCCCTCTCCCTTCACCCTACCTTTATATTTCACTATACCACGCACCCTCTCCCTTCAATTTACTCTCTTTCTCCCTTTACTCTACCCCTTGTCCCTTCACTCTATCCCCTCCCTCCCCCATTTCACACGTCTCACTCCCCTCTACCGGTGGGAGAAAAGGAGATAGGAGAGAAAAAGGGTATGATGAGATAGGGGGAAATAGTAGAAGAGAGAGGGAAATAGGGGAGGGAGGGAAAGAGGGGAGAGAGGGAAAGAAGGGAGAGAGGGAAAGAGGGGAGAGAGGGAAAGAGGGGAGAGAGGGAAAGAGGGGAGAGAGGGAAAGAGGGGAGAGAGGGAAAGAGGGGAGAGAGGGAAGAGGGGAGAGAGGGAAAGAGGGGAGAGAGGGAAAGAGGGGAGAGAGGGAAAGAGGGGAGAGAGGGAAAGAGGAAAGAGAGGGAAAGAGGGGAGAGAGGGAAAGAGGAAAGAGGGGAAAGAGGGAAGAGAGGGAGAGAGGGGAGAGAGGGAAAGAGGGGAGAGAGGGAAAGAGGGGAGAGAGGGAAAGAGGGGAGAGAAGGAAAGAGGGGAGAGAGGGAAAGAGGGGAGAGAGGGAAATAGGGGAGGGAGTGAAAGAGGGGAGAGAGGGAAAGAGGGGAGGGAGGGAAAGAGGGGAGAGAGGGAAAGAGGGGAGAGAGGGAAAGAGGGGAGAGAAGGAAAGAGGGGAGAGAGGGAAAGAGGGGAGAGAGGGAAAGAGGGGAGAGAGGGAAAGAGGGGAAAGAGGTGAGAGAGGGAAAGAGGGCAGAGAGGAAAACAGAAACCTCAAACTTTAAAGTACGGAAGCTCTAACAAAAAAGTTTGAACAAAGTGCATATTTCAAACATTAATAATGCTTCAGGGCTATCGTCAATATTATGAACGCAAATTTTTTTTGAACAAAATTTTCTCCGATACAAAGTCAAGAAGTGATTTAAAAGATCCATTGTGAGTGAGTGGTGAGCATGCAAATGTGAATAAAAAATATGGTTGATTTTCTACAGATTTAACACAAAAAACGCAAATTATACTACTGATATTATACTTCTAAAATAACATGCATGTCAAAGAAATTATGTAATGGTAATAATATAAAATACGCTATCTTACGAGAGCGAAATTTAATCTACAATCTCTGTGTGTGAAGTATATCTACTTCTCTATCTATATTTTTTAAATATCATCCACTTCTGCCCATCTTACTTCCGGGAGTTCTGATATGCAGAGTCGATGTACATGATGCATGCACACATGCAAAATTTATTGCAAATTATATTGAACACCGCGAACCTGAGCCAAAGGAAATTTGGGGTTGTTGGATCACTTGGATTGGCACAACACCATATATTGCATTTATCAATATACACAGCCAAATGCAGTATTACTGGAAGTAGTGCACGCAGTCTGCCTAAACCACTATTTAAATGCTGCCATGCAAATTTTACTTCTCCACTATGACCTCTCCTTTCATCAGTAATTTCCCATAGTATTCCCATGGTAACAGCTCTATCTCACCCAGTCTAGCGCGTATCTCAACCAGTCTGGCACATCTCATAGTCTGAAAAACACTGAGACTTATGCTGGGTGGCCAATAGTTACTTTAATTTAAATACATGTATCAAACTGCATTTATATTGGAAGCTTTATTGCTATTTTTTCACAGAGTTTACACGATTCTAGCTAAGATTTTATCCCTAATTCTTAAATTATGAAAAATGTCCTTTATGACTCAATCCTATTATGCAGATCAGGGGTCAGACAGTCTCTTTTACTTCAAGAGCCTCGTTTTGATGATGATGAGTTCAGCTCATGACTGCGGCACGGATAAGAGTGGAAAGGCGAGAGATAGGATGAGACTGGTCGGAGAATAGACAAAACAGCAGATAAGAGAAGATAAAAGAGAAGAAGAAAGGAGAAAGAAAGGTGAGAAGTGAGAAGTGAGAAGTGAGAAGAAAGGAGAACTGGAGAGATCCAAAGGGTAGAGAGTGTATACTCGTAGAGAAGAGTGGGGAGGAAGGAGAGGGGAGAGAAGAGAAGAGAGCAGAGAAGAGTAGGGATTGCAATCCCGGGATCCCGGTATCCCCAAATCCTGGGACTAATTTTTGTTAATTTTTACAAAAAGTGCTGTAATCTAAACATAATTAGGCCCACAAGTAGTTTATTATATACTGCACTAATTTCCGTTAATTGCCTCACGTCACGTGGCACCTTTTTAAACCCCGCATCACAGATTTAAATGTGAAATTGATTCCAATTTAAATTTTGATATGATTTGCTTCTTTACTACTAATTAGTACATTTATACTACTTACTTCAATAGGTCACAAGATAATGCTGTTTTTCATCTACAAATAGATCATTATCTCTATAACAATAAAAAATTAAGCAAAAAAGCGTTTAGCGCATATTTTGCCTTAAAATTTTAACCTAGAAGCATAAAAATCTGTATTATTCTGATCCCGGGATTCAATCCCGGGATTGGCCAAATTCCGGGATTAAATCCCGGGATGCCGGGATCACAAAAATCCGGGATTTTGCAATCCCTAGAGAAGAGACACAAACCCTAAGCACGAACGATCAGCGCATTATAAATGCGATTTATAATTAGATTCGAGGTGGAGAGAATATCAGTGCGAGAAAGAGACCAATGGACGACAGATAATGCCTTTTACAATAAATAAATAAATATATATATATATGTGCATGTGCTTTTCGATGCCTGTGCTTTTCACAGCACCCCCCTCGGTCACCACCCCCCAGGTAAGTCTGTGGGAGCTTTCCAATTTCAGGGGGCGTCGCCATGGATTTATGGTGGTGGGGGACAAAGCCAAGATTAAGAATTCAATTAAAGTTCCCATATTGTTTAGGGAATCAGTGTGTTTTTAGCATTCATTTTGGCGCCGCAGGCACTCATTTATTGGCATTGACACCATAGGCAGGCACTCATTTAGACTCCACAGGCACTCATTTTGGCGCCGCACGGCCGCAGGCACTCATTTTGATGCCGCAGGCACTCATTTTAGCGCCGAAGGCAGGCACTCATTTTGGCGCCGCAGGTACTCATTTTGGCGCCGCAGGCACTCATTTTGGCGCCGAAGGCAGGCACTCATTTTGGCGCCGAAGACAGGCACTCATTTTGGCGCCGAAGGCAAACACTCATTTTGGCGCCGAAGGCAGGCACTCATTTTGGCGCCGAAGGCAGGCACTCATTTTGGCGCCGAAGGCAGCTGCACTCATTTTGGCGCCGAAGGCAGGCACTCATTTTGGCGCCGAAGGCAGGCAGGCCAGGTAAATTGAAAATACATGTAACCTTAACATAGCCAGTTAACAACTTTGCCTTAACACTCTGCAGTGACAAAGGTGACACAGTCTATAAATAACTAAAGACACTGGCTTTATTTAACTCAGGATCAAGCTTCATATATATGCAGTTTTTCTTACAAATCAATCAATATTTCGGCTTTCAATTTTTGATCAATTTTTGAAACTTTAGGAGAGCTGGCGGCCCCGCCCCCAAGCCTTACGCCCACGCTAAGCTAACAAAATCAGGTGCACTCAAAGAAGGTTGAATTTTAAGAAAAATTTTAAGAATTTTAAGAATCATCAATTCGATTTACAATTCTTTTCCAAAATAATCGAACAGCTTAAAAAGAAAGATTTAAAGAAAATGAACTTTTGTGACCCTGAAAAGGGCCGTTTTAAAGATAAATTTTTTAATTTGCTGCCGGAACAGGAGCAACAAAGGCACATAAAACGCAGGCACAACTAAGTGCTAGCGCCCCCTGCGACGGAGTCCTCAGTGATGGCGCCCGTTTGTGGCTGGCGCCTTTTAATGCGCGCATTTTGAAAAAATTAATTTGGCAACGAATTCTAAATAAAAAGGTTTTAAACAGCAGTAGTAGTGAATGCAAAATTAAATAAAGAGTTTTGGTGTGTTCAAATAAATAATTGAATGAATTAAAATTAACTTCCAAGGTCCCCAAAAAATGTGTGGTAGCCCTGAAAAGGACCGTTTTATACATATACTATTTTCTTTGCTCTGTCAGAACGGAACAAGGCAGGCACAAAGAACACACGCTAAAATAATGTTTGCTGCGCACATTAGTGCTAGCGCCCCTAGCGATGGCGCTCGATTGTTGGTGGCTGGCGCCCTCTAGTGCGCGCGTTAATTTTAGCAAATAGTTTATTTAGTAGCAAATCCTAAACAGCAAGGTTCTAACTAAACATTAGTAGTAGAGCAAATGCAAAATTTAAAGTTTAAAAATAGTTCAACGCGTTGGTTGAAAAATAAATTAAAAAGAATTCCCCTGGTCGCCATGCAAGTAGTGTGCTGGACCTGAAAAGGGCCGTTTTAAGTATTTACTTCTTACTTTGCTTGGCCAGAACAGGGTAATGCAGGCACATTAAAAAATACACACGAAAAGAGTTTTGAAGTGCTCGAATTAAATGACGTAACAGCTCTATCTCACCCAGTCTAGCGCGTATCTCAACCAGTCTGGCACATCTCATAGTCTGAAAAACACTGAGACTTATGCTGGGTGGCCAATAGTTACTTTAATTTAAATACATGTATCAAACTGCATTTATATTGGAAGCTTTATTGCTATTTTTTCACAGAGTTTACACGATTCTAGCTAAGATTTTATCCCTAATTCTTAAATTATGAAAAATGTCCTTTATGACTCAATCCTATTATGCAGATCAGGGGTCAGACAGTCTCTTTTACTTCAAGAGCCTCGTTTTGATGATGATGAGTTCAGCTCATGACTGCGGCACGGATAAGAGTGGAAAGGCGAGAGATAGGATGAGACTGGTCGGAGAATAGACAAAACAGCAGATAAGAGAAGATAAAAGAGAAGAAGAAAGGAGAAAGAAAGGTGAGAAGTGAGAAGTGAGAAGTGAGAAGAAAGGAGAACTGGAGAGATCCAAAGGGTAGAGAGTGTATACTCGTAGAGAAGAGTGGGGAGGAAGGAGAGGGGAGAGAAGAGAAGAGAGCAGAGAAGAGTAGGGATTCCCATCCCGGTATCCCCAAATCCCCTAATTTTTGTTAATTTTTACAAAAAGTGCTGTAATCTAAACATAATTAGGCCCACAAGTAGTTTATTATATACTGCACTAATTTCCGTTAATTGCCTCACGTCACGTGGCACCTTTTTAAACCCCGCATCACAGATTTAAATGTGAAATTGATTCCAATTTAAATTTTGATATGATTTGCTTCTTTACTACTAATTAGTACATTTATACTACTTACTTCAATAGGTCACAAGATAATGCTGTTTTTCATCTACAAATAGATCATTATCTCTATAACAATAAAAAATTAAGCAAAAAAGCGTTTAGCGCATATTTTGCCTTAAAATTTTAACCTAGAAGCATAAAAATCTGTATTATTCTGATCCCGGGATTCAATCCCGGGATTGGCCAAATTCCGGGATTAAATCCCGGGATGCCGGGATCACAAAAATCCGGGATTTTGCAATCCCTAGAGAAGAGACACAAACCCTAAGCACGAACGATCAGCGCATTATAAATGCGATTTATAATTAGATTCGAGGTGGAGAGAATATCAGTGCGAGAAAGAGACCAATGGACGACAGATAATGCCTTTTACAATAAATAAATAAATATATATATATATGTGCATGTGCTTTTCGATGCCTGTGCTTTTCACAGCACCCCCTCGGTCACCACCCCCCAGGTAAGTCTGTGGGAGCTTTCCAATTTCAGGGGGCGTCGCCATGGATTTATGGTGGTGGGGGGACAAAGCCAAGATTAAGAATTCAATTAAAGTTCCCATATTGTTTAGGGAATCAGTGTGTTTTTAGCATTCATTTTGGCGCCGCAGGCACTCATTTATTGGCATTGACACCATAGGCAGGCACTCATTTAGACTCCACAGGCACTCATTTTGGCGCCGCACGGCCGCAGGCACTCATTTTGATGCCGCAGGCACTCATTTTAGCGCCGAAGGCAGGCACTCATTTTGGCGCCGCAGGTACTCATTTTGGCGCCGCAGGCACTCATTTTGGCGCCGAAGGCAGGCACTCATTTTGGCGCCGAAGACAGGCACTCATTTTGGCGCCGAAGGCAAACACTCATTTTGGCGCCGAAGGCAGGCACTCATTTTGGCGCCGAAGGCAGGCACTCATTTTGGCGCCGAAGGCAGCTGCACTCATTTTGGCGCCGAAGGCAGGCACTCATTTTGGCGCCGAAGGCAGGCAGGCCAGGTAAATTGAAAATACATGTAACCTTAACATAGCCAGTTAACAACTTTGCCTTAACACTCTGCAGTGACAAAGGTGACACAGTCTATAAATAACTAAAGACACTGGCTTTATTTAACTCAGGATCAAGCTTCATATATATGCAGTTTTTCTTACAAATCAATCAATATTTCGGCTTTCAATTTTTGATCAATTTTTGAAACTTTAGGAGAGCTGGCGGCCCCGCCCCCAAGCCTTACGCCCACGCTAAGCTAACAAAATCAGGTGCACTCAAAGAAGGTTGAATTTTAAGAAAAATTTTAAGAATTTTAAGAATCATCAATTCGATTTACAATTCTTTTCCAAAATAATCGAACAGCTTAAAAAGAAAGATTTAAAGAAAATGAACTTTTGTGACCCTGAAAAGGGCCGTTTTAAAGATAAATTTTTTAATTTGCTGCCGGAACAGGAGCAACAAAGGCACATAAAACGCAGGCACAACTAAGTGCTAGCGCCCCCTGCGACGGAGTCCTCAGTGATGGCGCCCGTTTGTGGCTGGCGCCTTTTAATGCGCGCATTTTGAAAAAATTAATTTGGCAACGAATTCTAAATAAAAAGGTTTTAAACAGCAGTAGTAGTGAATGCAAAATTAAATAAAGAGTTTTGGTGTGTTCAAATAAATAATTGAATGAATTAAAATTAACTTCCAAGGTCCCCAAAAAATGTGTGGTAGCCCTGAAAAGGACCGTTTTATACATATACTATTTTCTTTGCTCTGTCAGAACGGAACAAGGCAGGCACAAAGAACACACGCTAAAATAATGTTTGCTGCGCACATTAGTGCTAGCGCCCCTAGCGATGGCGCTCGATTGTTGGTGGCTGGCGCCCTCTAGTGCGCGCGTTAATTTTAGCAAATAGTTTATTTAGTAGCAAATCCTAAACAGCAAGGTTCTAACTAAACATTAGTAGTAGAGCAAATGCAAAATTTAAAGTTTAAAAATAGTTCAACGCGTTGGTTGAAAAATAAATTAAAAAGAATTCCCCTGGTCGCCATGCAAGTAGTGTGCTGGACCTGAAAAGGGCCGTTTTAAGTATTTACTTCTTACTTTGCTTGGCCAGAACAGGGTAATGCAGGCACATTAAAAAATACACACGAAAAGAGTTTTGAAGTGCTCGAATTAAATGACGTAAAATTAATTCTCAAAGTCCCCCCTAAAGTAAGCTTTGTGCTGGCCCTGAAAAATGCCGTTTTGAAGATTTACTATTTGAAGATTCAGATCGAAATCATTAACGATAGACCATAGACAGAATAGACACTATTCTCCTTTTCCTCGACCCCCTTACCCATCAGTTTACCCTCTCCACCCTTCAGTCTACCCCCTCTCCCTTCACTTTACCCCCTCCTCCCTCCACTCTATCCACCCTCTCTCCATTCACTCTACCCCTTTCCCTTCACTCTACCCCTCTCCCTTCACTCTACCCCTTCTCCCTTCACTCTACCCCTCTCCCTTCACTCTACCCCTTCTCCCTTCACTCTACCCCTTCTCCCTTCACTCTACCCCTTCTCCCTTCACTCTACCCCTCTCCCTTCACTCTACCCCTTCTCCCTTCACTCTACCCCTTCTCCCTTCACTCTACCCCTCTCCCTTCACTCTACCCCTCTCCCTTCACTCTACCCCTCTCCCTTCACTCTACCCCTCTCCCTTCACTTTACCCCCTTCTCCCTTCACTCTACCCCTCTCCCTTCTCACATAACCCCCTTCTCCCTTCACTTTACCCCCTTCTCCCTTCACTTTACCCCCTTCTCCCTTCACTCTACCCCCTCTTCCTTCACTCTACTGGAGTGGCGGATCTACATGTAGAATTTCATTTTGGGGCGGGGGGCGGTCCAAGTGAGTATGAGGTGCTCCAATTTTTAAGCTAGGGGCGCAAATAAGCGTGTAGCTAGGGGAGGGGGCAAAAAATCACGATTAGGGGCGCAAGCTTAGGTTTTTGGGAGCTCAATATGTTCTATCAAAGTATTTCCATGGGCGAAGAGAATGTTAGAGGGGGGATGGGAGAGGCACTGCAAGCAGCTGCACTCATGGTGGAGACGACGAAGATGGAGCGCAGATTCTGAAGATCTTGTCGATCTGCAAAGCCAACCAGAGCTTTTGTGAACGCTGTCTCGGAGGACCGACATGACGCAGTGTCGATCGAGTCGCTCTGATCTAGTGGGTCGCCACTAACTGGAGGAATTGGTGGCGGGCGTTGGCGCTCTCAGGAGTCTCCACACGGAGCCGGAGGTGCATGTAGATGAAGATCGGGCGTCAGCGAGGCGTACCTTGAAGCATTTTTATTGCTGGTATTTTATAGATTGGACTAGCAATCTAGTTGCCCCCTCTTTTGGGGGCGCCCAATGAGGAAGGACCAAATTAAAAAAATCCATTAAAAAAGCACATTTTCTTCGGAACCTTATTCGTGTAAAATTGTCACGGACAAAAATGTTCTCTATGAATCTCTTTTTTTCTAAAATTAACAAAAGTACACAACAAAATAAAGACTTCGCAAAGATAACAGGCATTCCCACTGAATAAAAAGTATCCCCAAAACAGCAAGCATCCCCCAGAAAGCAAGCATCCCCCAGAAAGTAAGCATCCCCCAGAAAGCAAGCATCCCCCAGAAAGCAAGCATCCCGCAGATAACAAGCATCCTCCAGATAGAGGCCAAGGCTAAGGCCAAGGCTAAGGCCAAGGCTAAGGCCAAGGCTAAGGCCAAGGCTAAGGCCAAGGCTAAGGCCAAGGCTAAGGCCAAGGCTAAGGCCAAGGCTAAGGCCAAGGCTAAGGCCAAGGCTAAGGCCAAGGCTAAGGCCAAGGCTAAGGCCAAGGCTAAGGCCAAGGCTGAGAACGCTTAATTCACTGTAAGTCAAGCGCTACTTTAACAAATAGACTTACCAAGAAACTGTAATTAAAACTTTAAGTGTCCTACTAAGGTGTCTAAACCGAGCCATTGGTGTCATATTTGATCCTCAGCCATCGAATACCGAATGTACCCGAGCATGTGGCCGTCGCAAACAGTGGTGCAACGATAAGAAAGGCAAAGCTTCTGATGGCAGCAAACAGACAGCAGTTAACTATGATAGCCACCAAGCTGATCCAGAGGCAAAGGTGAAAAATCAAATATAATCTCTTGTCTCGGAGCGACATTGTCTCCACAATGCTTGATTTAATACATGGGTTTGCTGTGGAAAATGAAAGTAGGTGAACCATTCTAACAGACAGTTTTAATGTCTTCTTGTCTAGTTTTTTTAGTTTCTTTGACAGCTCCATTGCATAAAACAAAACTCCATTGCATGCATGTAGTTAATTTTTTTGATAAATCGCAATTGCGCGCTTCAAACACAGCTCGAAAAAAGCATTTGTCGATCGAGACCTACATGTACGAATTCATGCAGTGGCGTCGCCATATGGGTTTGGCGGGGGTGACAACGCCAAGAATTCTATATGTACCTACAACTAAATTCCCATGTACATTATTTTAAGAAACTGCTCATTTTAGCGTCGCAGGCCCTAGCACCGCAGGCACTCATTTTAGCGCCGCAGGCACTCATTTTAGCGCCGCAGGCACTCATTTTAGCGCCGCAGGCACTCATTTTAGCGCCGCAGGCACTCATTTTGGCACCGCAGGCACTCATTTTAGCGCCGCAGGCACTCATTTTGGCACCGCAGGCCCTCATTTTGGCACCGCAGGCACTCATTTTAGCGTCGCAGGCACTCATTTTAGCGTCGCAGGCACTCATTTTAGCGCCGCAGGCACTCATTTTAGCGCCGCAGGCACTCATTTTGGCACCGCAGGCCCTCATTTTGGCACCGCAGGCACTCATTTTAGCGCCGCAGGCACTCATTTTAGCGCCGCAGGCACTTATTTTAGCGCCACAGGCACTCATTTTTGCGCCGCAGGCACTCATTTTAGCGCCGCAGGCACTCATATTTTAGCGCCGCAGGCACTCATTTTGGTGCCACAAGCGTTATATTTTGTCGCTCTGAAGCAAAATTATTGATTTTCATAACGGGTCGCAAGCTATAAGGTGCAGGGGTGGGGGGGCAAAGCATTAGCATATGTCTCCCCCATAGCTTGTTACTGGGCGGACATGTCCCCTGTCCTCAGCCCGCGGTGATCATACGCTATATAGCAACTCAGATTGAGCTTTATTAATGAAACCAATTTAATTAAGCCTAAGGTGCAAACGAAAGTTACTTGCCAAAATTCCAACAATTCACCTCATCTGAAAACAGGCAGTAAGGTTCATTATTGGTCGCGACAATGGACAATAAAGTAAGTCAGTTTGAGCTTATATAGGAAGAGCAGTTGACCTTGCGATCGTCTTAATTGGGCCGTTTCATAACTCCAGTCGTTATCAATTCGTTTTCCTAGCTCATATTGTTGCTGATTTGTAGGTTGACAGAGCGATTGTAAGCCTAATTTTAGCAGAAATGAACAGACTAAGTTATGAGAGGAAGATGCCGTTATGAATAAAGAGAGCTCGTAGCCCTCTCTGACTTACAAAATCTCAACTCTGATGAATAAATGGAGCTGTGACTTCTAAGCAACAACCCTCTGGAGAATTTCTTATTCCCAAAGAAAGACAAGTTTATTGAGGCAATTCCATCTTAATTCATGTGTGTTCTTCAGGCTGTAGTCTTTGTCTTCAGTTTAGTATAGGACTGATCGCTAGTTCTGAGTCTCTGTGCATGTACATTAGAACCTGGCTTTGAGTCCTATAAGGCTAATTTTATATTTATACTGTGTGACAGTGTGATTCGTAGTGTATCGTATTTCTTTATTTTCATATGCATACCGTATTCTTTCATTTATTTTAACAATATTCGTACGTATTATTATCGCGCTATTTTTACTGTTAATTGCTTTGTTTTTGTAGCCTCGTATGTATTTATTCTATTATTTGTATTTCATTCATATCGTTATTATTTCTCGTAAAGTAAGTTCTACTTATGTACATGTACTGACGTATGTTATTCTTGCATGATATATTTATCGATTAATTTGTATATGTACATTGCGCGCCGCGTGGGGGGGTTGTTTGTCTGGGTTTTGGATTAAGGGTGTTGTTGTTATCTGTTTACCTTTAAATATATGCTTACACTACAGTCAGCAGCCGCTCTCGCCCTTCCCCTTGCTTCGCTCTTCTAGACCTAGGCTCGCTAACCCTTAGCTGTGACGACGCTGTCTGGCCTCCTTACACCAACTCTTCCGCCGTTTACCTTGGCCCACCAATTAGTTAATTAACTGATCCAGCAATTTTAAGTAGCACTAGCAAAAGTCTAAGGGTTGAAGCGGCTTGCCGATCTGCTAACTAATCGTGAACTATCTAAATTAACCGCTACACAAATCCGTCTTATTCGCCTTATTCGTCACAACTGACTTTGAGCTGCTGTTCAAATTCAGAGAAAATTTAATTCTCAGACTTGAGCAACTTCAACTTGCGCCAGCACTATCTCAGAGTTTGATGCGGAATTGCATGTACTCGCCATCCCTCACTAATGACTGTGTAGGTCGCGCGTTAAAGTCCGCCACGGGCTGCGCGCGACAGCTTTGCATGGCACGTGCGATCGAACCGCGCCCCTGCCACCCTTGCAGCCCGTGGCGTGAGGACAGTAAAATGATGGAGGAGATAGCTAAAAACTTTCTCTCCCCGTAAAGTTAAATAAACATGCACATCGGCCAGAAACTCCACCGATCTTTACGCTACGGACCTGAGCTCGACCGTAGGCTCGTGCATGGCTACGGAAAAATGTAGCCCGCGAGCATTGAAATTGGTTTTTGTGTTCCATTGCTGTCGTAGAGAGAAGGTAGTGGATAGCCAACAACAAAAATAACCGCTAAACTTTTCCACACGGTCTATTAACGCCCCAAAGGTTTACGTTTAAGGACCACTGTATAGAGCAGTAGTCAGTACGAGTTTTTTTCGCTCGTAGAGCATAGCTGCTGCTACATAAAGCATACATACAGCTTGGTCAATAGTTCAACTTAGATGCCTGCAAAAAAGCTATATAAAACGTTTCTGGATATCCCCGTGTAATTTTATTTTGTGATTTTTCTTTCTAGTTGCTAAAATTTTTTTAGTTGTTGCTTTCAGTTGTTAAAACTAAAAGTAAAAAGACAGAAAAGTAACAGAAAAAATTATCGCACATAAAGAAGTCAGAAAGAAGCTGAGAAGCTAAAAGGAACATGTGATTTAAGTTACTTGACGATGAGGCCTCAGTCCACATAAACACAAACATTTATTTCTCAGAGTTGAGGACCCTGACCAGTCACAGCTTATATAGTTAAAAAAGACTTTGTTTTAAATGAAAAAAATGCAGGCGCAAATCCAAAAATCACGAAGTGCCGAGTTATTTCTTTTTTGAGCAAATTTCAAGAGCTTAACTAATTATTTTAGACAAATTCAAAAAGCGGCAGATAAAATGACAACTAAGAAAATATAAAAATATAATCATTTTAGTTGCATAACTTTTAATATTTTCGTCACTTACAAGTTACAAGCTATAATAGGTTTATAATTAAAAATAATTACCAAATTAGGCCTCTTTTTATTTGGCTTGCAATCAGAATGAGGCTTTCACCTTTGCAATGAGCAGCGTTGTTGCTGTAAATCCTAACGAGGATGTACCAGATGGCCAAAGTAAGCTTTGTTTTATTTTTAATTCATGCCTAGGCATACTTACCATGTTTAGCTGTTTTTTTATTTAATAGACCTAATTGACTCTGATTCTGAAGGAAGTTCCAAACTTGTCTTAGTTTAGAAGTCCCTGGGTTAAAACAGGACAATCATACTAATGGAAACAGAAACAGGGATAATAGCACTTGAAGTTTTAGGAAAGAGTAATTACTAAATATGAGTAAATATTTTATCTATTTAAACTCCATTATCCCCTTTTTTACATATTGATAGATAAGAAGAAAGGCAGGCAAAAGTTGAGGTGGCTGTCTCACTGACAAAAAACAGCCTAACTTTAAAATTGCACATTGCTGTTCAGGATTAACTTTAAGACTCAAAATTTTACACAATATGTCAAAATAGTTGAAGATTGATTGTGTCAAATTTGAAGATCAGTAGAAGTGGGTGGCATTATAAGGGATTTAGTGAAAAAAATGCATATTTTAAGCTGTTTTTGTACTTTTAGATAGGAAGACTCAAATTTTGTAAATTTAAAGGTAGCCTAGGGCCTAAGACATTTTCCATAGCAAGTTTAGAGTCAGTGTTGGGCAAGTTACTCAAAAAAAGTAACTTGCGTTACTGTAACTTAAGTTACCAATTTTTAAAAAGTAACTTACGTTAGCCTAGTAACTTTAGACAAAAACCCGGTAACTTTTAAGTTACTGTCCGTTACTCACTTCCGTTACCCATGTTATTAACAAAATTTTCTGCTTTTTTCACATTGCACATTTTTTCACATTGTTGTTACCAAAATTTGCCATTGGGCATTGGGATTAACCGATTAACAGACAGAGACAGGAATTGGCGACACGATGTGAGGCAAGTAGAAGGACCAATGGGCAATGGCAATTAATAATTAAAATTATAAATGATAAAATAAACGAATATCAATAATTTAATAGAGTAAAATAAATAGAACTGTATAAAATGGTGTAGTGTACTGCAGTGCCAGCGGAGGGACTTGTGGAGGCTACAGATGAATTTCTTTCTTTGGTTGTTTGTTTGAATCAAACTTGAAAATTTTTAGTAACTTGAAAATGAAAGGCGAAAATATTTTACCGAAATTAACAAAGTATAACATGTTTCAAGTTTTTCTTCATTACTTAAGCGCAATACCATATGATCTATTCACTTAATTTTGAATTTAGGAATGAAAAATGCAAAAACATGTGATAACCGGCGTAATAGCTAAGCATTTCAGTTTTAAATTTAAATATTGCGATTGTTCCAAAGTAACTGTAACGGACTTCCGAAATTAGAGTAACTTACCGTTACTCCGTTACTAAAATAAAAAAGTAACTTGCGTAAGGAACGCTTTACGAAAAAGTAACTTGCGTTACCATTTGCAAGTTACTCGGTAACGGAAGTGCCCAACACTGTTTAGAGTGAGTAGGTGCAAAATTTGGTGTAATTTGGTTGAACAGTTATGGAGTCTATAGCTATAGGCCTAGGGAACAAAATTATAACATATACATCATACATGCTTGGGCGCAAACTAGGGATTCACCCGACCATTTCTATTGGCAACATACACATGTAAGTTGCTATTGGACAGAATATTGGTCACGTGACTACTCTTAGCCAATAGCGACTTACATGTATATGTTGCCAATAGATATTTAAACTGCCAATATGTTTCATCCAGAGCAGACATCTTCAGGGCAAACCAGCATGGAATTCTTGCATCTGGCATATAAAATGGAAAATTGCGACTTTTTTTCGGTGCACAATTCTATATTGAACCAAACGCAATTTTACAATCCTAAACAAAATTTAGTTGTGAAATTTTTAGCAGTACCAATTGTCAAAATAATGTTTTGCAATAGTGTTATACTTGCATTTTTTGACGACTCGTTACAATAAATATTAAACTGATTATCTTTGTTTTTTTAAGTAGAGAATTTTAAATTTGAACAGTTCGTAAATAACAAACTATAAATGTTACGTTTTTGTAGTAATTCTAGATTTAATACAGTAAAGTCAGTAACTATTTATAAATTTAAACTGTGCAAACAGTCGCAAAATAATTTGCAATTTTTCTCGCATTTTTTGCAGCCCATACAGGTGCGCAATTTTTTTGCATTGCACAATTTTTCGCAATTTTTTTCCCGAACGCAAAAACGTGTTGCAATTTTTGTGCAAGAATTTCATCCTGGAGGGCAAACAAACCATTAAAAACACAAACAAGAATGTATTTAAATTAAATTGAAAAAATTGAGCAAACAAAAAACAGAAAGAACAAAAAAACATATACATGCAACATGCTATAAACCTTTAACTAACAAACCAATCAGTTAAGAAGGTGCACCCACCTCACCATTGCGCACAACGAGATAAAAAATTCTGAGTTGTTGCTCCATACCTTTAATCACAAGCTGAACATTTAAGCTAGGATTGTACTTCCCAATGTATGTAGCCTCCAACAATTTTAGTTTTCTATCGTTGTTACATCCATCTATCACCTTGAACAACTGCATAGGCTCACAGTCACAACATGCCTTGCACATGAATAGGTGGTTTTTAATGGCCAAAGACCCAAGCCAGAAAGAAAGGTGAAATGTGTCTGTTTCATAGGGCTTATGTTGTTTGCAGTTCTTGGGCACTCTTCTATCAGGAAGTCAGTTCTCTGACTAGAATCCTTAAATCAAATGGCTATCCATTTGAGTTTGTTAGCCATATTGTTAACAAGTTTGTTTCTGAAAAAGTGTCCAGTGTGCAACATGGGAAAGGTTTGGAGACGGACTCTTTGGTCTCGCTGATGATTTTACCATTTCTTGGATCCGCTTCGATTGATATTAAAAAGAAGTTAAGAGGTTTTTAGACTGCTCAATTGCAAAATTAGAATTGTGTTCAGGACTGAAAAGATTGCGAGCAGACTCAAATCTAGTGTTCCTCTCCTACTTAAGGCTGGTGTCGTCTATCAATTTCAATGCTTTCTGTTGATCAGGGTGTTTCCTATATTGGAAAAACTAAACAGCATCTGCACCAGAGGGTGAGGGAGCACTGGCTTGGGTCTTCGGCCATTAAAGAGCACCTATTCGTGTGCAAGGCATGTTGTGACTGTGAGCCTATGCAGTTGTTCAAGGTGATGGATGGATATAACAATGATAGAAAACTAAAATTGTTGGAGGCTACGTACATTAGGAAGTACAATCCTAGCTTAAACATTCAGCTTGTGAGTAAAGGTATGGAGCAACAACTCAAGAATTTTTTGATCTCGTTGTCCGCGGTGTTGAGGTGGGTGCACCCTCTTAACTGATTGGTTTGTTAGTTAAAGGTTTACAGCATGTACATGTTTTTTCATTCTTTCTGTTTTTTGTTTGCTCAATTTTTTCAATTTAATTTAAATACATTCTCATTTGTGTTTTCAATGGTTTGTTTGCCCTGAAGATGTCCACTCTGGATGAAACGCGTCGGCAGTTTAAATAGATTAAATGTTTGTTTTGATGTTTGCTCTTTTGCTAATGCTATATAGAAATTTGTATATACAAAGCTATTTATACTATCAATTATAAGACTTCAAAAATGTGCTAAGTGTATGCCTGATCCTAAGTATGGTACTAAAGCTTAAGCCAAGGGTAACTCTTATGTCCATCATGTCAGGTTATTAATAGTTTTTAAACTTATTTTAATATAAAAAAATGTTTTCTTGTTATACTCATATTTCATTTTTTCATGTAAAAATTACAAACTATTTCATTTCAGTTTCTAGGTGCTAGATCAAAATACAAGGGTAACAATAATCTTAAATCTTAATGCTTTTTTTAATTATAATTGGTATAGTTCATTTGTTTTTAACTATGTAAACAGATTTTGTTATGTTGACTTTAATTGGATGAAGGTTAATATTTATTTCAAATTTGATTGTTTATAATAATATAGTATACAAAACATATACATATAGATACATTATATTTAACAATGTTTCATATTGGGCTGGTTTTTGCCACTTTTTAATCCTAGCACAGATTTTGGTAAACTTTTTTACTTTAAGTGCCTGTAGTTAGAGAACCTATGCATGACTGTAGTCTGAAAGGAAGGAAGATAATGATAGGAGACAAGATAAAGTAGATAAGAAAAAAGAAGCTATAGAAAGACATACATTAAGCAGAAAAGATTGTTTTTGTGAAATTTAAATGGACCCAATGGGCAGATAGAGAGGCTTTGTAGGCAACAAACCAATTTAATGCTAGTTGGTAGCATACATACTTGACTATTCAGAAAAAATAGAAAGTGGACTGTAAACATACCTATTTATAAATATCCAGTGTGTTTTGAATTGAATATGAATATCATTTAGGTGTGCTAACATTCTTAATAGTTAAAACTGTTCCTAAAATCATTGCTGAGTAAATAGGTATCATTTTTTAATAGTTTTTTTTCATAAAATTTGTTACTTTTTTTCCTGGAAGTTTTGGAGTGATCTAATAATCATTTATTCAGCTAATTATTAGTCTTTGGCTAACCCATTGGCAGTTTATAAATTAACTATGTCAGACTTTCATAACAAGTTTGTAACTAAGGAATAACATATAAACAACTTGTAATAATGTGTAAATGATAGTTAATTGCTATATTTTCTTGTTTGGCACCTTCCATCAGGGTACACGCCGTTACAAAACCAGCTGGGGCCGCAGCTCAGCCAGGAGCATCCCAGTCAGCATTCTGCAGCCTATAAAGAGCGAGTTATTCATTTAAACCGTGCCGATGCTGAGGGCAGAGTGCAATTCCGGTCAAACTCAATCAGTACTACAAAATACACTGTGGTCACGTTTTGGCCAAAGTTTCTATTTGAACAATTCCGCAAGGCTCCCAATGCATTTTTCTTTCTTATTGCATTGCTTCAGGTGAGTTGAAGTGCTTTTTTGAGACCTTTTTTCTAAGGAAAACAGAAATAACTAAATAAATTTTTGATGAAATAAAATTATAATTTATAATTGACAGCAAATACCTGGCATATCGCCTACTGGGCGATTCACAACGGCAGTACCGCTCTCAATCATTATGCTGTTGACAGCTATTAAAGAGGTTGTGGAAGATTGGGTAAGTCGCGTTGCTCTGTCTTGCGTGCCTTATTTTGTTTTCAATTGGGTTTTAAAATCTTGGTTTCATGCTTACAGTATATGGAATGGATCTAATTAAAGGGTGTCAGGGATCTGGGTGGTAATCTAGGGTGTCAGGGATCTGGGTGGTAATCTAGGGTGTCAGGGATCTGGGTGGTAATCTAGGGTGTCAGGGATCTGGATGGTAATCTAGGGTGTCAGGGATCTGGGTGGTAATCTAGTGTGTCAGGGATCTGGGTGGTAATCTAGGGTGTCAGGGATCTGGGTGGTAATCTAGGGTGTCAGGGATCTGGGTGGTAATCTAGGGTGTCAGGGATCTGGGTGGTAATCTAGGGTGTCAGGGATCTGGGTGGTAATCTAGGGTGTCAGGGATCTGGGTGGTAATCTAGGGTGTCAGGGATCTGGGTGGTAATCTAGGGTGTCAGGGATCTGGGTGGTAATCTAGGGTGTCAGAGATCTGGGTGGTAATCTAGGGTGTCAGGGATCTGGATGGTAATCTAGGGTGTCAGTGATCTGGGTGGTAATCTAGGGTGTCAGAGATCTGGGTGGTAATCTAGGGTGTCAGGGATCTGGGTGGTAATCTAGGGTGTCAGTGATCTGGGTGGTAATCTAGTGTGTCAGGGATCTGGGTGGTAATCTAGGGTGTCAGGGATCTGGGTGGTAATCGAGGGTGTCAGGATCTGGGGTTAATCTGTAGAATAAAAAGCCTATTAAGAGGTTGTACCCAGCAACTTATGAAAATTCCAAAATGATTTTAGAACCGCATGCGCACAGACCGGCGGGTAAACAATTCTCGGACTAGGCTGCTGCGTCACGGCACTTGGCAAGCTGCCAAATGGAAGCAAGTTCAAGTTGGAGACCTGCTCATGGTTGAGAGTAACTGCCTCCTGCCTGCGGATATCCTACTGCTGTCCAGCTCTGAGCCTAAGGGAATCTGCTATATTGAGACTGCTAACTTGGACGGCGAGACTAATTTGAAGGTGAGCGACTAGGTTTTGGGGATTTTGGGAAGTTTTTTGAGAATTAAAGAAAGATTAGGGAATTTTGAAAAGCTTTTACCAAATTTTGGGGGAATCGGGGAAGTTTTGGGGATTTGAGGAAGTTTTGGGGATATGGCGAAAGTTTTAGGGAATTGGGGAATTTTTGGGAATTTGGGGAAGTTTTGGAGATTTAAAATCATAATAAATGAGATTTAAAGATTAAATAACTTTCTAAATTTTTATTTTACGATTTGCATTTCATTGTGTATTTTTAAGATTCATTGATATTTAGAAAACACCGACGATATGTAGCGTAATTAACTTAATAGAGAGAGAATTTACACTTGCATATCTATCAGGTGCGCCAGTCTCTGCCGGCTACTTCGGAGCACAAGCAGCCGTCTCAGCTGCACTCGCTGCAGGGCCAGCTGGTCTGCGAGCCTCCAGACGATGACACCACCAAGTTCAAGGGATCTCTGTATCTTGACCAGGTGCGACATCCGGTCAGTCTTAATCAGCTGCTCATGCGAGGCACATGTCTGAGGAAGACAAGCTACGTTATTGGCCTGGTAGTGTACACCGGAGCCGACACCAAAGTGATGAAGAACTCCAAGCCCGTGCCATTGAAGCGTTCCCGGGTTGAACGAGAATCGAATCGATATTTTCTGTTGTTGCTGCTTATACTGGCCTTCTTCACTCTGTTTACCACCGTTGCAAATATGATTTGGACTAGCAGGATCGGACCGTTCGCTTGGTATATCACTAACAATGGTGAGAGTGCTGTTGTTGACTCTTCTGTGTTAAAATTTATTATCGTAGAATCTATCATGAATCTACCATTCAAATCCATAAATCTACCATTAGAATCCATCAGTCTACCATTAGAAACCATAAATCTATCAGTAGCATTCATAAATCTTACCATTGGAATCCATAAATCTACATTCGAACCTATGAATCAAATAACAGTATCTAAATCATTATTTTAGTCATAATCTGTTATCCTATGACCAAAATATTCTTAATTATGATTACAGAAATCAGCGTGGGCCACTTCGGAGCAGTACTGATCACCTGCTTCATTATGTTTCACACTATCGTGCCGATCTCACTGCAAGTGACTCTGGAGTTTATGCGAATATTTCAAGCCTATTTTATACAATGCGTGAGTTTCAGCGACTAATTGTTGTGTTAGTCAGGGTTTTTATGCCTGTCTTAGTGCCTTAGTGTCTGTTGTTCTGTCTGTCTGTCTGTCTGTCTGTCTGTCTGTCTGTCTGTCGTTCTGTCTGCCTGTCTTAATTTCTGTCTTGGTTTTTCACAGCCAGTCTAGGTCCGCAACCCTCCCCCTCACAGGACCTGGACATGTACGATCCAATCGCGGACATCGCGGCCGAAGCGCGCACCTCCAGTCTAAACGAAGAGCTCGGCCAGGTGAACTTCATATTTTCGGACAAGACGGGCACCCTGACCCAGAACTCGATGGTGTTCCAGGGAGCCACAGTGGCCGGTAGAATGTACGGCGACGCGGTTAGCAACGGCGCCGGGGCGTACGAATTTGTGTCGGGCGTGAATTCAATGCGATCGGAGGCTGCTCAGGGTCAGAATAAAGACTTGGACGATTTTCTAAGCATTCTGACTGTGTGTCACACAGTTATACCCGAGCGGGACTCTCACGACAATCTGCTGGAGTACAGCGCCAGCTCACCGGATGAGAGTGCTCTGGTCTACGCAGCCAAGGATATGGGATATGAGCTGTTTGAGAGGAGCTTAGATACCTTTGTCATTGTCAAAGTGGTGAGTGCTAGCTGGAGATATTTTATCGGCAATCAAAAAAGAAGCCCAATGATTAATTGCTAATCAACTAGTGCTGCTTTTATTTTATCTTCAGAATGGCGAAATGCGCAGATTTGAAGTGTTGGCCACCTTCGAGTTTACCAGCGATCGTAAGCGCATGTCTATGGTAGTGCGCTGTCCCAATGGAGCTATTCGCGTCTTCTGCAAAGGCGCCGTAAGTTTTCGGCGTAATTAACTGTGCTTAGTTCTCATCCAGCCAATCACAGAGAATCTAGGGATTGACTGATTCCAGTCAATCAGAGAGCCTCTAGGGAGAGACTAGTTCCAGCCAATAAGAGAGCGTCTAGGGGTAGACTGGTTCCAGTCAATAAGAGAGCGTCTAGGGAGAGACTGGTTCCAGCCTACCAGAGTACGTCTAGGGATAGACTGGTTCCAGCCAATAAGAGAGCGTCTAGGGATAGACTGGTTCCAGCCAATAAGAGAGCGTCTAGGGATAGACTGGTTCCAGCCAATAAGAGAGCGTCTAGGGATAGACTGGTTCCAGCCAATAAGAGAGCGTCTAGGGATAGACTGGTTCCAGCAATCGGAAAGCAGAGCTAGAACAAGTAGACGTCTGTTTTTTACTTTTCGAGTGAGCTAATCGAAGACTGTTACGGCTCGTACTGTTGCAATGGCATGCCCTCTTTGCCCTTCTTGCAGGACTCGGTGATATTCTCTCGCCTTCAATCGCCTCATCTGGTATCGGAAACAACGAATCACATGAGCAAATTCGCAATGGCCGGTTTGCGCACCTTGTGCATCGCTGTAGGCGATATGCCTCAATCTGAATGGTCCCGTTTGCATACTGAGTACGAAAATGCGCGCAACGATATTGAACGACGGGAGGCAAAACTGGCGTTGGTTGCAGAAAAACTTGAAAAGGTGAATTTTTTAAGTGACGCACATATTTTTAACGATAAAATTGTCGGGGTGAGGTTGGTGTCTATCTATGGCCTCAGCCAATTAGATTGTCAGGAGTGAGGTTGGTGTCTATGGCCTCAGCCAATTAGATTGTCGCTAATGAGGTTGTGTCTATGGCCTCAGCTAATTAGATTGTCGCTAATGAGGTTGTGTCTATGGCCCTAGCTAATCAGATTGTCAGTAGTGAGGTTGGTGTCTATGGCCTCAGCCAAACCGACTGTCGGTAGTGAGGTTGGTGTCTATGGCCTCAGCCAATCCGACTGTCGGTAGTGAGGTAGGTGTCTATGGCCTCCGCCAATCAGGCTGTCGGTAGTGAGGTAGGTGTGTATGGCCTCCTCCAATCAGACTGTCGGTAGTGAGGTTGGTGTCTATGGCCTCCGCCAATCCGACTGTCGGTAGTGAGGTTGGTGTCTATGGCCTCCGCCAATCAGACTGTCGATAGTGAGGTTGGTGTCTATGGCCTCAGCCAATCCGACTGTCGGTAGTGAGGTAGGTGTCTATGGCCTCAGCCAATCCGACTGTCGGTAGTGAGGTTGGTGTCAATGGCCTCAGCCAATCCGACTCTCAGATCGGTAGTGAGGTTGGTGTCAATGGCCTCAGCCAATCCGACTCTCAGATCGGGAGTGAGGTAGGTGTCTATGGCCTCAGCCAATCAGATTTTCGGTAGTGAGGTAGGTGTCTATGGCCTCAGCCAATCAGATTTTCGGTAGTGAGGTAGGTGTCTATGGCCTCAGCCAATCAGATTTTCGGTAGTGAGGTAGGTGTCTATGGCCTCAGCCAATCCGACTGTCAGATCGGGAGTGAGGTAGGTGTCTAAGGCCTCAGCCAATCAGACTGTCAGATCGGGAGTGAGGTAGGTGTCTATGGCCTCAGCCAATCAGACTGTCAGATCGGGAGTGAGGTAGGTGTCTAAGGCCTCAGCCAATCAGACTGTCAGATCGGGAGTGAGGTAGGTGTCTAAGGCCTCAGCCAATCAGACTCGTAAACATACGAGTATTAATTAAAGAAATTGACTGCCTAAACAAATGAACTGCGTTAACTTTGATCTGCAGAGCAACAAATCTACATATTCTCCTTTAATCTCCATTTTTCGCTAATCCCATTACGTTCTCGGGTTCCGCACCGCAACGTTTGTAGGTTCCTTCCTCTTCAATCTCAGTGCCGTTACGCTTTACCTCTTTCCGTGTCCACTATTAATTTGCTTGGGAAGTAATGAGAGATGTATGAAGACTGAAGAGGGAAATTAGTTAGCTTCTTAATGAGCGCTTACGAAAGTACCTTCTTGTAGTGGGATTAGGCGTGCGTATATGGCTTGAGTAGGCTGTAATAATGCCCTTTTACCTCACGCGTCTCTGTGCCTCGCCCATTGTGGCTCTCTTAGAAATAATAAATAAAGGCGCTACTTTATGATCATACTAGAAATATGCAGATGTAGGTTGGATGCTAGATCAAATAAGATAAGATTGTACGAAATGCATTAAACACTGCGTTAAGGGTGAGATTTATCAATATCAGAGTGTGACTTCTAAAAATCAGGGTGTCATTTGTAAAACCAGGGCAAGGTTTGTGAAATCAAGGTGAGATTTGTAAAACCAGGGTAAGATTTGTGAAATTAGGGTGAGATTTGTAAAATCTGGGTGAGATTTGTGAAATTAGGGTGAGATTTGTAGAACCAGGGTAAGATTTGTGAAATTAGGATGAGATTTGTAAAATCTGGGTAAGATTTGTAAAATCTGGGTGAGATTTGTAAAACCAGGGTAAGATTTGTGAAATTAGGATGAGATTTGTAAAATCTGGGTGAGATTTGTAAAATCTGGGTGAGATTTGTAAAATCTGGGTGAGATTTGAAGAATCAGGGTTAGATTTGAAGAATCAGGGTTAGATTTGTAAAAAAGGGTGAGATTTGTAAAATCTGGGTGAGATTTTTTAAACCAGGGTAAGATTTGTGAAATTAGGGTGAGATTTGTAGAATCAGGGTTAGATTTGTAAAATAAGGGTAATATTTGTAAAATAAGGGTGAGATTTGTAAAATAAGAGTGAGATTTGTAAAACAAAGGTTAGATTTGTAGAATCGTAGTTGACATTGTAATGCGGTATTTTTTATTTAAAAAAAAACAGAATCTGCGCCTGCTAGGCGCCACGGCCATCGAGGACCGGCTTCAAGTAGGCGTACCGGCCACCATCAATGACCTCCTGTTGGCCGGTATTCGAATCTGGGTGCTGACTGGTGATAAGCTGGAGACCGCAGTCAATATTGGCTACTCGTGCAGACTGCTGCAGCCTGAGATGGAGGTGCGAACACTTACGGGGTCCAGCCTCAGCCAGGTGAGATCAGCTGTGGCCGAGCTGTCACACTGGCTGTGCGGAATTGCCAGCGTCAAAGGCAAGGAGCCGGCTCTGGTTATCGAAGGCGAGAGTTTGTCCTGGGCCAGTCACCAGAGTGTGCGGAACGAGTTTATCGATGTGAGCTCCTGCTGTTGGGTTTCTGTTGAGCTGTTTAAACTGCTTAGATACACTACGGACACCATTCTGTCACAACCTACCCGATTCTGTCACAACCTACCCGATTCTATCTGTCACAACCTGCTCGATTCTGTCTGTCACAACCTGCCCGATTCTGTCTATCACAACCTACCCGATTATGTTTGTCACAACCTACTTGATTCTGTCTGTCACAACTTGCGGGATTCTGTCTATCACAACCTACTTGATTCTGTCTGTCGCAAGCTACTTGATTCTGTCTGTCACAACCTACTTGATTCTGTCTATTGCAACCTACCTGATTCTGTCTGTCACAACCTACCTGATTCTGTCTGTCACAACCTACTTGATTCTGTCTGTCACAACTTGCGGGATTCTGTCTATCACAACCTACCTGATTCTGTCTGTCACAAGCTACTTGATTCTGTCTGTCACAACCTACTTGATTCTGTCTATTACAACCTACCTGATTCTGTCTGTCACAAGCTACTTGATTCTGTCTGTCACAACCTACTTGATTCTGTCTATTACAACCTACCTGATTCTGTCTGTCACAACCTACCTGATTCTGTCTGTCACAAACTACTTGATTCTGTCTGTCACAACTTACTTGATTCTGTCTGTTACAACCTACCGGATTCTGTCTGTCACAACTTGCGCGATTCTGTCTGTCACAACCTACATTATTCTATCTGTCACAACTTACTTGATTCTGTCTGTTACAACCTACCGGATTCTGTCTGTCACAAGCTAACTTGATTCTGTCTGTCACAACCTACTTGATTCTGTCTGTCACAACCTACCTGATTCTGTCTGTCACAACCTACTTGATTCTGTCTGTCACAACCTACCTAATTCTGTCTGTCACAACCTACCCAATTCTGTCACAACCTACTTGATTCTGTCTATTACAACCTACCTGATTCTGTCTGTCACAACCTACTTGATTCTGTCTGTCACAACCTACCTGATTCTGTCTGTCACAACCTACCTGATTCTGTCTGTCACAACCTACCTAATTCTGTCTGTCACAACCTACCTAATTCTGTCTGTCACAACCTACCTGATTCTGTCTGTCACAACCTACCTGATTCTGTCTGTCACAACCTACTTGATTCTGTCTATTACAACCTACCTGATTCTGTCTGTCACAACCTACCGATTCTGTCTGTCACAACCTACCTGATTCTGTCTGTCACAACCTACCTAATTCTGTCTGTCACAACCTACCCAATTCTGTCACAACCTACTTGATTCTGTCTATTACAACCTACCTGATTCTGTCTGTCACAACCTACTTGATTCTGTCTGTCACAACCTACCTGATTCTGTCTGTCACAACCTACCTGATTCTGTCTGTCACAACCTACCTAATTCTGTCTGTCACAACCTACCTAATTCTGTCTGTCACAACCTACCTGATTCTGTCTGTCACAACCTACCTGATTCTGTCTGTCACAACCTACTTGATTCTGTCTATTACAACCTACCTGATTCTGTCTGTCACAACCTACCCGATTCTGTCTGTCACAACCTACCTGATTCTGTCTGTCACAACCTACCTAATTCTGTCTGTCACAACCTACCCAATTCTGTCACAACCTACTTGATTCTGTCTATTACAACCTACCTGATTCTGTCTGTCACAACCTACTTGATTCTGTCTGTCACAACCTACCTGATTCTGTCTGTCACAACCTACCTGATTCTGTCTGTCACAACCTACCTGATTCTGTCTGTCACAACCTACCTAATTCTGTCTGTCACAACCTACCTAATTCTGTCACAACTCACTCGATTCTGTCACAACCTACCCACCTGGCCAGAACCTACCAACACAATTTTTTTCATATGCTTTCCATTCTACCAGCTAGCTTACTCCCACAAAACCCCTCGACCATTACTCCCATAAAAGGTGTGCCTGCAGTGCCGCACAGTGATCTGCTGTCGCGTCAGTCCCAAGCAGAAATCCGATGTAGTTCGCTACGTCCGCGAAGCGATGCCCTCAGCTGTGACCCTGGCCATTGGCGACGGTGCCAACGATGTTCCAATGATTCAAGAGAGCCACGTTGGTGTCGGCCTGAAAGGCAAAGAGGGCCTGCAGGCCGCGGCCGCCTCTGATTATTCATTGTCGCAGTTCAGGTTTCTGAAGAAGCTGCTGCTTGTTCATGGGGCTTGGAATTATCATCGGGTGACTATTGTGATTCTGTTCTCATTTTATAAGAATATTACTATCTATGTGACCGCATTCTGGTTTGCTTTGGTGTCC
>NIVC01000620.1:450000-477500 GCA_002269645.1 Macrostomum lignano
CGGCTTCTATATCTATCTTTTAACATTTTATTGTCTTTTCATTACGTGCGTTTGCTTTTCAGTCCCAAATAGTTATATTTTTATATTTCTATGTGTATAAACTTAAATTTAATATTTTTCTTTGTAGTTTCGATTTTAAAAAAGTTTTGTTTTACTGTGTTGCACCGATCTGTTTATAGCTAGTAACCAAGTTCTTATTTGTATAGCGACTCAGATCTGTTTTGTCATGCTAGTTGTTTAATTTCATTTTTCAGAACGGCCGAGACTTGGTAAATGATTATTTGAATATCAATAATAAATTTAGAATTTTATCTGTAGTGTGTTTGTCCCAGCATTGGCGAAATCAACGTCTGATTCTCTCTGTGTGTCTGCAATTTTCGCTTAATTTTCTGTGTTTTAATTTTCTGAACATTAACTTTTGATTCCTCACCTGTCATCTCATTGATTTGTCACTAAACACTTGAAGACCACAGCAATATAGGGTCCTGACTTCCTAGTTGTCAAGCCGAGGACTGCTCAAGTAGAGTGACGGGAAAGCTGGTTTTTTTCGATAGGAGGCAGACCCTTGATTTGATATTTATAAAGCTTTTAGTTTAGAAAATTAGGATTCTGTGTTAATTATTTATTCTAGTCAGGTACATGTCCTGTACCTGACAATTGGATTGGAAAGTCAGTGGACCTGAATATGAATGAGTTCAACTGGGATAGTTGAAGTTCTCTTTACACCATTGCAACACATTTCACCTTTAAAATCTATACTGATTTGGAAATTTCTGTCTTGATTTCAATTCAAACTGATTCACACCTCAGCTTTTAATATTTATTTATTGATTTATCTAATAATTTGTTGCTGTCTTGTCTGTATTCAGCTTGCAATCTGATGCTACATATTGTTAATCATTTAAATGGCTGGCGTTGTGTACAATTAATTTATATTCATACAATGTTTATATAGTTTGCTATAACATTATATGCCTAAATATGTATGGCTTCTATTACTAGGTATATATAGTAGTCTAGGGCAAATCTTATATACTAAATTATGTACGTGTGTTAATGTTTATGTTTATTATATACGCATGGGCATCACATGTGAGTCTTTATGAAGCAAAATTTCAACAAATTTACAGATTCCGGTTACGCATTCTCATGCGACGATCATCCCACGGTGTCGAGTGCCCACCTGCTCAAATGCTCTTGCCCGGAAAAGAAACTGCTCTAAAACGAGAACAGTTGTTAGTCTATCGATATTCTATAGGTTATTTATTGCATGTCAGTTTATATAATTTATCCTAATTCTTGTCTGTGATGGTTAATTTTTTGTAAATGTTTGAAAATTACTTGTAGTAAATTTTAGGATAGCAATTTGTTTCAAATGTAGCTTGTGTGATTATCTAAGTAATGGCCATGGGAGCCTAAAGAGGGTGATTATCTAAGTGATAAGAGGGTAAAGAGGGTAATTATCCAAGTGATGGGAGGGTAAAGAGGGTAATTATCCAAGTGATGGGAGGGTAAAGAGGGTAATTATCCAAGTGATGGGAGGGTAAAGAGGGTAATTATCCAAGTGATAGGAGGGTAAAGAGGGTAATTATCCAAGTGATGGGAGGGTAAAGAGGGTAATTATCCAAGTGATGGGAGGGTAAAGAGGGTAATTATCCAAGTGATGGAAGGGTAAAGAGGGTGGTTATCTAAATTATGAGAGGGTAAAGAGGGTGGTTATTTAAATGATAGGAGGGTAAAGAGGGTAGTTATCTGAGTGACGGGAGGGTAAAGAGGGTGATTATCTCAGTTTAATTGCAGTCTTTAAATACTTCTTAGTAACCAGAAATATTTTGCATCCTTTCTCCAGAATGCGAGGTTATGTTTGATTTTTTGGGTATTTGACTTTTTTGGTACAATATCTGTCGCTAATTCAATCTGCAATTGTGTTACAGGAAGTTCACTGTTTGTGTAGTTTCCTATTTGCGTAAAAAAAACAAAAAAAGTTGGCATTGGAAAGTCAGGCATTGTTCATTCAGTGACTCATTTTAGGCATTAAATTCAATTCATTGAAAGTTAATACTATCATTTTGCTGTCATTCAGACTTTAACCACTGTTTGTTAAAGATTGATCTAGTTTTCTGCATAGCCAGTCAATGGCAGGACCGTTTCGTTAGTAAAAGCTCTGCTATGGAGAATCTTTTTACGGATTTCCTAATGTAATATGAGTAATGTGTGTCTGCTGGCTTGTCTGTCTGTCTTAGTGTCTCTGTCTGTCTGTCTGTCTGTCTATTCTAGTGTCTCTGTCTGTCTGTCTGTCTGTCTGTCTGTCTGTCTGTCTGTGTCTCTGTCTGTCTGTCTGTCTGTCTGTCTGTCTGTCTGTCTGACTGCCTGTCTGAAGTATACAAATCGATATTCTCACTTTAAAATATATATGTCTACTACTTTACTTACAGTAGTGCTTCTCTACATTGACTGCTTTGCTACCTTTTTGTTTATTTTTTCCATTCAAGTCTCTTCTAGGCTGCACAGGCACGTCAGAATATTGTTTTCTATTTTCTTCAACAAGATTTAAAATAACGAATAGATTGCATCTATGCTACTAGTGCAAGCTAACAAATTTTCATTTGTAAGCAGCTTATTTCGCTTGCTTAACATTTCTGCCATTTTTATCCAATTTAGTTTTTTTCTAAGCTTGATAAATAAATATTTCTTATTCACATAATTGCCTCGTCTGTGCACCCGCTTGACTGGCCTATTTAGATAGTGAATTTATTTCCTCTAACGAATTCGAAATTCAATGTTGGCATGCTTTTTTAATTAATGATTATGTTGTGTGCTTTTTCAATTCAATTTTTTCTGTTTTTACTGTCTCACGTCACTAATTGTTATCTGTCTTCTGCTTCAAAAAATTATTGTCAAGAAATATTGCTGCAATTTCTTCTAGAAGCAACCAAAAACGGAACTAAGAATTCAATAAATCAAAGAATTTCACTGCGTTTCATTATTTACTGCCTATAAATAATTTGAATGGCTGCCATTTGTATGTTTTTTATTTGGTTCCCAGATACATAGATAGATAGATAGATACATACATACATACATACATAGATACATAGTAGATAGCGAGAAAGAGCGAGCGAAGCGAGCTCTTTCGAGCTTGCTTGCCGCAGCCAATCAAGCTGAATGCACGCACACAAGATCACCGGAAACGATTAAGGCAGCTGGAAAGCCAATGGGCGCGGTAAGCGCTTTTATCCAGAGGAACTACCTGCTGGAACCAGCCATGCCGAACGAAAATCAGACTACTCAAGTAGTGCAAAAGAGTGCATACATACATACATAGATAGATAGATAGATAGATAGATAGATAGATAGATAGATAGATAAATAGATAGATAGATAGATAGATAGATAGATAGATAGATAGATAGATAGATAGATAGATAGATAGATAGATAAATAGATAGATAGATAGACAGATAGATAGATAGATAGACAGATAGATAGATAGATAGATAGATAGATAGATAGATAAGATAGATAGATAGATAGATAGACAGATAGATAGATAGATAGATAGATAAGATAGATAGATAGATAGATAGATAGATAGATAGATAGATAGATAGACAGATAGATAGATACTATATGAGATTTCGTGACCTTCTGGCCCATGCGGCGCACACAGACCCAAAGCATAGTATGGCAATCACAGCTGAAAGTGGAATTCGTGTCGCAGTTCTAAAAGTGCCGGCAGTCCGCAGTTCAGGGCTCACTAAAGTCTCACGTGCACACAAAGCGCCAAAAAGAGCTGGCTTCAAAACACTGGCTACTTGTTCATTCAATGACGTTTCAAATCTAGATAGCTGTTTTTATGAAAGTTCAGTAGCAGTGAAATTTCTTATCAAGATTCTGTCAGGCGCTTTTAAGCAATATAAAAAAGCTAAACTACCAGGTGAAAGGAGACCGGTGAATCTGTTGAAGAATTTTCATAACTCCACTGGCTAGAAACAGTCGCCAACTTGTTAAAGATTGAAGCCCTATCAATGATAGTTAATGGGAAGAGTTCGTTTGTGACTTTGAGTAGAGCAATAATTATTAGTAATTGTACGAGTTTTTACGGCCGCTTAAGGAATGAGCTCATGCTCAGACTGGAGAAATATTCGACTGGCAGCCTTGCTTCTAGCACTGCTGGGTTGCGTCGTGTTTACTGCCTCTGTGGCTGGATTCAACTACAGGTGGCATGCGAGTAACACGGATGAAGATGGGAGTCTGCACAACTCAGCTTTCGGTGGCCAAAGTGAGTTAATTGCATCTGGTGCTTTGTATGGGTTTGAATGTGGCTCGATAGGAGTACATGTCTAACAAGTGCATGTAGGGGTGTCCGTGTCTAACGGGTAGGGGTGTCCGTGTCTTACAGGTAGGGGTGTCCGTGTCTAACAGGTAGGGGTGTCCATGTCTAACAGGTAGGGCCTGTCCGTGTCTAACAGGTAGGGCCTGTCCGTGTCTAACAGGTAGGGCCTGTCCGTGTCTAACGGGTAGGGGTGTCCGTGTCTAACGGGTAGGGGTGTCCGTGTCTAACAGGTAGGGGTGTCCGTGTCTTACAGGTAGGGGTGTCCGTGTCTTACAGGTAGGGGTGTCCGTGTCTAACAGGTAGGGCCTGTCCGTGTCTAACAGGTAGGGCCTGTCCGTGTCTAACAGGTAGGGCCTGTCCGTGTCTAACGGGTAGGGGTGTCCGTGTCTAACGGGTAGGGGTGTCCGTGTCTAACAGGTAGGGGTGTCCGTGTCTTACAGGTAGGGGTGTCCGTGTCTTACAGGTAGGGGTGTCCGTGTCTTACAGGTAGGGGTGTCCGTGTCTAACGAATGCGACTTTCAAGCAACCTGTAAAGCCATCCCAACTCGCCTGGGCTGCAGGTGAAACATCCGCGGTGCATCCGGGCAATGCAATCGCCGATCCCATGCAAGCCATCAACAGCTCCGAGAGCTGCACACCGCGCACTGTGGAGGCCTACCCGCCAGACCTGTTCACTTTGGCGCAGAAGCAGAGCGGCGCCATTCTCATTCACGCTTTTGTCTCGGCTTGGCTGTTTGTTGCTTTGGCGATCGTGTGCGACAATTATTTTTTGGCTTCACTGGAAGTTGTTTGTGAAAGTGAGTGCTGGCACAGGTGCTCAACTGGGTTGTCACAGGTGCTCAACTGGGTTGTCACAGGTTCTCAACTGGGTTGTCACAGGTGCTCAACTGGGTTGTCACAGGTGCTCAACTGGGTTGTCACAGGTTCTCAACTGGGTTGTCACAGGTGCTCAACTGGGTTGTCACATGTGCTCAACTGGGTTGTCACAGGTGCTCAACTGGGTTGTCACAGGTGCTCAACTGGGTTGTCACAGGTGCTCAACTGGGTTGTCACAGGTGCTCAACTGGTTTGTCACAGGTTCTCAACTGGGTTGTCACAGGTGCTCAACTGGGTTGTCACAGGTGCTCAACTGGGTTGTCACATGTTCTCAACTGGGTTGTCACATGTTCTCAACTGGGTTGTCACATGTTCTCAACTGGGTTGTCACAGGTGCTCAACTTGGGTGTTACAGGTGCTCAACTTGGGTGTTACAGGTGCTCAACTGGGGTGTTACTGGTGCTTAGGTACCTGTACCTGGATGTGCCTGCACCTGTCCAACCCTAACCTTGATCTTGTCAATCACCTGCTATTTCGATCGCAGAGCTTCACCTGAAGCCGGACGTCGCCGGCGCCACCTTCATGGCTGCTGGCAGCTCAGCACCGGAGATGCTGGCTTCGGTCATTGGCGTCTTCATCGCCCAGAGCGACGTCGGTGTGAGCACCATAGTGGGCAGCGCCATCTTCAACAACCTGATGATTGTCAGTCTGTGCGGCTTGGCCGCCACCAGCGCTGTCTACCTGTCCTGGTGGCCGCTGTTTCGAGACTGCGGCTTCTACTGCATAAGTGTGGCCGCTATGATTGCTGTGATCTTCGACGGGATTGTCAACTGGTGAGCTTCATTTTCTTGCATTTTGTTTGTTTGAAAGACCTGCTGCTATTACAGTATGTGCCTGTCTGGCGATTAAAATGAATGGGAAGGGGCCATGGCGTTTCATTCACGATATACTCGTACCTTCCCTCCAGAAGCTGCGCCTTGAAACCAAAGAAACTACAGGTAGTTGCTAATAATAATATAAAAATAATTGATTACACCTGCCCTAATAAGCAGATGTGCAACCGACAGCTCAGCCGCAGCTATTGCACGGCGCATCTGAAGGCTGCGTACGGCTGTTCAGTCCAAGGACTGGGGGGGGAGTCGCCACACACACCCTCAATTTCCCCAGCTAATGCTGGCACCCATTCTACAGCTGGGTGAACTGAAGCAGTGCAGAGTTAAGGGTCACGAATCAAGGACACAAATTCAAGTCGTGAGTTCGACGCTCTAACCACTAGGCTAAAACCTCTTCCACACTATTGTCACACTCTCCCTGTCACCCTCCTTGTCACACTCTCCTTGCCACACTCCTTGTCACATTCCCTGTCACACTCCTTGTCACACTCCCTCTCACACTCCTTGTCACACTCCCTGTCACACTCCTTGTCACACTCCTTGTCACACTCCTTGTCACACTCCCTGTCACACTCCTTGTCACACTCCTTGTCACACTCCTTGTCACACTCCCTGTCACACTCCTTGTCATACTCCCTGTCACACTCCTTGTCACACTCCCTGTCACACTCCTTGTCATACTCCCTGTCACACTCCTTGTCACACTCCCTGTCACACTCCTTGTCATACTCCCTGTCACACTCCTTGTCACACTCCCTGTCACACTCCTTGTCATACTCCCTGTCACACTCCTTGTCACACTCCCTGTCACACTCCTTGTCATACTCCCTGTCACACTCCTTGTCATACTCCCTGTCACACTCCTTGTCACACTCCCTGTCACACTCCTTGTCATACTCCCTGTCACACTCCTTGTCACACTCCCTGTCACACTCCTTGTCATACTCCCTGTCACACTCCTTGTCACACTCCCTGTCACACTCCTTGTCACACTCCCTGTCACACTCCTTGTCACACTCCCTGTCACACTCCTTGTCATACTCTCCCTGTCTTACTTGACTTACTTGACTCAGCTGCAGGGCTGTCCAGGGGGGACACAGCGGGAAGGCGCGAGCGCCCATTCCGCTAATCCCTGAACGGCCGACGCGTCGCTATGGACGAAGGGTTGGCGCCGCCCAGGGAGGTCCCCCAGTGTCGCCAGCAGCTATAGTGCTCTCTGGAACAGAGAGTTCAGCCCTGCGGGTGGCCTGGAGGTTGCGCATGAGCTGATTAAAGTTTTCGGGTACTCTCCCTGTCACTCTCCCCTTGTCACACTCCCTGTCACACTCTCCCAGTCCCAGTACACGCCCATCTAGGTGGTATTCCTAGATATGAGTATCCAGGAACAGGTTGTGGCCTGGCTAACTCAATACTACTGTTTGATTCTCGCAACCCATCAAGGTACGAGTCTGTCATCCAGCTAGCTCTATTCGCTCTATACATCGTGGTGATGGCCTTCAACAATCGAATCGACGCTGCAATCTCCAAGCGCTATCCTCGGCTCGGCACGGGGGGCGCGCAGCGATTCTACGACCAGAGTAGACAGCAGACGGACGACTCAAGTCGGGTGATGGACGACGACGAGCTGGCTGAGACGGTTGCCGGGCAGCAGCAACAGCAGCAAATTGAAATCTGGACGTTTGAGACTGGCGGCAGACCGCAGGTGCTCGCTGGCAGTCAAGACGATGAAGAGCTGGATGTGGTTTGTGAGTTTGAGTTGGTTTGTTCCTGGCCAAAATAGTGATGCTAGTATTTTTTGTACACAAGCCTCTAATGAATGTGGTTGCTTACGGAATTGTAAAATGTCGGAATGAGTGACTTGGTTGTCTGTCTGACTCTCGACAATGTCATTTCTTGCGTTCAATCCCGTGAATGATCTAGTTACCTTGGATTTGTCCTTCTCCAAGGTGCTCAACTGGGTTGTCACAGGTGCTCAACTGGGTTGTCACAGGTGCTCAACTGGGTTGTCACAGGTGCTCAACTGGGTTGTCACAGGTGCTCAACTGGGTTGTCACAGGTGCTCAACTGGTTTGTCACAGGTGCTCAACTGGGTTGTCACAAGTGCTCAACTGGGTTGTCACAGGTGCTCAACTGTGTTGTCACAGGTGCTCAACTGGTTTGTCACAGGTGCTCAACTGGGTTGTCACAAGTGCTCAACTGGGTTGTCACAGGTGCTCAACTGGGTTGTCACATGTGCTCAACTGGGTTGTCACAAGTGCTCAACTGGGTTGTCACAAGTGCTCAACTGGGTTGTCACAGCTGCTCAACTGGTTTGTCACAGGTGCTCAACTGGGTTGTCACAAGTGCTCAACTGGGTTGTCACAAGTGCTCAACTGGGTTGTCACAGGTGCTCAACTGTGTTGTCACAGGTGCTCAACTGGGTTGTCACAGGTGCTCAACTGGGTTGTCACAGGTGCTCAACTGTGTTGTCACAGGTGCTCAACTGGGTTGTCACAGGTGCTCAACTGGGTTGTCACAGGTGCTCAACTTGGTTGTCACAGGTGCTCAACTGGGTTGTCACAGGTGCTCAACTGGGTTGTCACAGGTGCTCAACTGGGTGTTGTCCTTTTCGCATGTGACGGGGACCAACGTCCAATGTAGGTAGACGGCTGCTTTACACCCTGACTGAGTGCCTAAGTATCCGCCTGCGTGTCCGTGATCGGGGGTCACTACTTGACTCCTCGCTTGATGTGGGTGGGTCCAAGCTCGATTGAAAGCAACTGCCGCTAAAATTATCAATGCATATCAATGAAGATGTCGATCTGAAACCTCCATGCGCACGCACCCACCGACAGTAGTCAACCAAGGCCCCGAGTCGCCATTCCAACCGCCAGTCGGGCTGCTCCGACGGGTTTACTGGTTAATCGGGTTGCCATGGACAACGGCATTCTATTTAACCATACCAGACTGTCGGAAACCCGGCATCTGGCGCCGACTGTTTGTCCTCACCTTCCTAGCCAGCGTGCTGTGGGTCTCGGGCCTGATCTACATGCTGGTGTGGATGGTCTGTGCCGTAGGCGACGCCATGGGCATCCCGGACACTGTGATGGGGCTGACGCTTCTGTCTATTGGCACCTGCATTCCGGACGCTCTGGCTGGGATTTTTGTGACTAGAAGTGGTGAGTTTTTGTTAAAATAATCTAAGATTAAAAGTCGTAGAATTTCATTCGGGTCTTTTCTTCCTAAAACTATGTTGCACAAATTTCATTTGGTGTGGTGCCATCTAATTTGATGAGGTGCCATTTCATTTGGTGTGGTGCCATTTTATTTGATGAGGCGCCATTTCATTTGATTAACAAAAAATGAAACGATTGCTCATACTCTGTTTTGCACAAGACATTGAACTACAAACAGTTGAAATGTCTAAGATAAAATTGCGAAAATGGGTCTGGCACAAAATTTGCGTCGAACTCCCAACTTAGGGCGACTTGGAGGACGACATATTAACAGCCTTCATTCCATCGAGCTTTAGAGGTTATTTGACCTTTTATGACTGTTCGTAGTTGTTAACCATTGTCCTTGGTTTTTCTTCACTAGCTCAAACCATGACACCATGAATGCTAGGCCACTCTTGTGACATCTCGTGACGCAACCAGCTCTGAGGCAATTCTGCTGAGATACTCTCACACGGGGTGTACATTGGCGCTGACTTTCTAATCGTCAGGCATGTGCACTCTCTGTGCCCTAGGGGGGGGGTAGGCCCTGATGCATGTGAAGGAAATCTAAAATTCACCTACCGATTCGTGTGCAGGTCTGGCAGACATGGCCATCGCTAACAGCATCGCCAGCAACGTGTTCGACATCACGGCTTGCCTCGGCCTGCCCTGGTTCATCAGCACGGCCCTGCTGAACCCCGGCAGCACAGTCACCATCAGCTCCAGCGGTCTGACCTACACGGCTATCACTTTGCTGGTTACTATCGTGTTCCTTCTAGTAGCAACACATGCCAATCGAATGAGGGTAGATAAGAAATTAGGATTCATCTTCTTGTTTGTTTATGTTGCCATAGTGACCGCTGCGTGTTTGTACGAGACTAACGTTTTTGGATCGTTCAATCCGGAGCCCTGCCCAAGACAAAGAATTTAGCTAAAAGCAACCTAATTGCATACGTACTACGAGCTACTTACAAGTAATAAGAAACGAATACCACATTTGCCGATATTATTAGAAGGTAGTTGATTTTTTGAAAGTACGAGTACAAAGCGCTGTCACGCTAAAATATTGAATAAATCGAAAATACGATTATAATCAGTTGATTTCCTAATTTGAGTAAAGCTTCTTATTTTTATCTGTAAAATGACTGTACTAACATACAAACGATGAGAGAGATTAAATAAAAAAATTCATTCATAATGGTTGGCCGTGGCCCAGTGGTCTGGCGTGGCGCTCTCGTGTGCCAGCGGCCCAAGCTCGATTCCAAGTGCAGTCACATTAATTTTGAAGGCTAAATTGGAATTTCGGCTTGGCTCTGCTCGTGAAATTAACGGCCTTGAAGGCCAACCCCCCAAGGCACAGTGAAGTGTACATGCCTAACGATAAATAAAGTTAGGGCCGCTGTACACTCCTGTGTGAGTGTGTGCCTGTACGTATGACTGCGTACGTATCCGCGCGCTTGTGTGCCTGCTCAGGGGAGTCGGCGCAATGATGGGCAGTATCTGTTCTTTGATAAAGTGCAAGTTCCTAACTTGCTGCTTTTGCATAGGATTGCAAAGGATTCCGTCTTGAAGTTTTTATCGTTAAAGAAATCCCACCATTTCATTTTAGAGGCGCCATTCATTCATTTGATGAGGTGCCATTTCATTTAATGTGGTGCCATTTTATTTGATTTGGTGCCATTTCATTTGGTGAGGCGCCATTTCATTTGATGAGGTGCCATTCCATTTGATGAGGTGCCATTTCATTTGATGAGGTGCCATTTCATTTGATGAGGTGCCATTTCATTTGATGAGGTGCCATTTCATTTGATGAGGCACCATTTCATTTGATGAGGTGCCATTTCATTTGATGAGGTGCCATTTCATTTGATGAGGTGCCATTCCATTTGATGAGGCACCATTTCATTTGATGAGGTGCCATTTCATTTGATGAGGCACCATTTCATTTGATGAGGTGCCATTTCATTTGATGAGGTGCCATTTCATTTGATGAGGTGCCATTCCATTTGATGAGGCACCATTTCATTTGATGAAGTGCCATTCCATTTGATGAGGCACCATTTCATTTAATGAGGTGCCATTTCATTTGATGAGGTGCCATTTCATTTGATGAGGTGCCATTCCATTTGATGAGGCACCATTTCATTTGATGAGGTGCCATTCCATTTGATGAGGCACCATTTCATTTAATGAGGTGCCATTTCATTTAATGAGGTGCCATTTCATTTGATGAGGTGCCATTTCATTTGATGAGGTACCATTTCATTTGATGAGGTGCCATTTCATTTGATGTAGTACCATTTCATTTGATGTGGTGCCATTTTATTTGATTTGGTGCCATTTCATTTGGTGAGGCGCCATTTCATTTGATGAGGTGCCATCTAATTTGATGAGGTGCCATTTCATTTGATGAGGTGCCATCTAATTTGATGAGGTGCCATTTCATTTGATGAGGTGCCATCTAATTTGATGAGGTGCCATTTCATTTGATGAGGTGCCATCTAATTTGATGAGGTGCCATTTCATTTGATGAGGTGCCATCTAATTTGATGAGGTGCCATTTCATTTGATGAGGTGCCATCTAATTTGATGAGGTGCCATTTCATTTGATGAGGCGCCATCTAATTTGATGAGGTGCCATTTCATTTGATGAGGTGCCATCTAATTTGATGAGGTGCCATTTCATTTGATGAGGTGCCATCTAATTTGATGAGGTGCCATTTCATTTGATGAGGCGCCATTCCATTTCATGAGGCGCCATTCCATTTGATTAACAAAAATTAAACGATTGCTCATACTCTGTTTTGCACAAGACATTGAATTACAAACAGTTAAAATGTCTAAGCACCAGCTTAAGTTATTAGTCAAATACAAACGAAGCCCCTACCCTCTATCAAATCAATTCGATATCTTCTTCAGTGTTTCAAGCTTGTATAAGCCAGCCAAATATTCGGTTAATTGACTCAGAAACCGGATCTCCTCAGTTTTATTTAACCAGGCTTAACGGCTGGGAAACCATGTGCCAGTTGAAATCTAATACACACCTTGTCAACATCCTACTGAATATAAATCTACCAAAAAGTGTCGATTTTCGAATCGTCTCTAATTCTCGTCCATTGACAGATCCTTGAAAGTTCCATGGAAAATGGTTTGTACTTTTGTTTTCGCATTCTTGCTGTTGCACAGCTCAACTGCCATAAAGCTCATCGGTGTTACCTACATCGGTTGCTTCAAGGACGAATTTAGGAGTAGCAGAGACCTGGATGGTCTAAGAGGACTGCTTTCGGTTGATAAATACCCAGTGCGCACTTTTGGTGCAGTGACGACGGAAAAAAATTCGCCAAAGTTTTGCACTCAAATCTGCTCAAGCATCGGATTCAAGTTTTTCGGATTGCAGAATACAGACGAGTGTTTCTGTGGAAACTACTTTGGGAGATATGGGCGGGAGCCGCAGCACAAGTGTAATCACAGATGTCCGGGCAATGCGACCGAAATCTGCGGCGGTAATCTTCGAAATTCCGTGTACCGCTTGAGCTATCAATTCGGTGAGTTTCCTATTCTGAAGCTTCTGGGTCACTAGTCGCCCCGAAGGCTTCCTATAAAAGAATGTATGCGTACCTTTTAACGTGTCGAATATGATCCAAACCTACAAAAACTTTGACAGAATCTACAGGCATCAATCAGTTTGTTAAGCAACTCGACAACCGTGTCGATGAGCCGAAAAAACTTTTGTCCGAAGACCTGCTGCTACTTGCCGAGCGAACTGTCAGTGCTCATCGCCTGCTGCAGTGTGCCGCTAAGTGCTCAATTGTTGGCTGTCAAGTTGTAGTTTTTTCTGAGAAACAACGACGTTGCGGACTGTTTTGGAATGTTCAGGTTGTTAAAGATCGACGTTTGGTTGATTTAGAAGTCTTTGTTCGTGGCTAAAGACTAACTGAAACCTGCAATCGTTCCCTGGGAGTGTTAATTTAGCAAGCATTTACTGGTATACTAGCTGCTATTCAAAATATTCGCATTGCATCATGTGAAGTATTTCACCCATGGAGAAATAAATATATCTCGATTCCCAGCAGTTTGAAATGAGTTGAGAAGAAAGTTGCAAAATATTGACGTTTTTAAGCTCTTTGAGACAGAAATTCACGAAGCTTTTAATTTTTTTTCACGGTTGCACCTACCTAGATTCTCTATACATTACCTGTATGGCATACATCAGTGAGTTTCTTGTAAAAGCCCGCAAACATCAGCAGCATCCCCCATATACTTTTGGCAGTAAAAATTTGCTTGACTTCAAAGTTTCGATCGATTCAGCCTAAACTGAGCGACAAAATTCAGTCGATATTGGTGTGTGGACTCAGCAATGAAACTGTATTCCTTGCGTAGAAAACTTTTAGGATCTTTTTCTAACTTCCTTTTCGACATCCTTTTGTATGCCAATCGAAGGAAGCTGTGACTACGGTGCAACACCTAGTAAATAGTGAGAATATGGATAAACAGACGCATTGCGACAGATTTGGGCGAGTTTGAAAGGGAAGGCATATCAAAATACTAGCTGTATGCAGAGTTTCTTCTCAAGCTGGTATTCAGTTTAATCGTCCCAGAGTTAGGCATGCTTCGCCATCTCTTTTTCTTGCTTTTTTGTCAATGCTTAGCCGCTAAGAAGCTCACTGGTTTCGACTACATCGGCTGTTTCAAAGACAAAGACAACCGCGACATGCCAGGACTCGAAGGCATGCCTCCAATTGAGGGCCACAGCGTTGTCGGTACCTCAATTAGTAATGCCACCCAGAACTCGCACGAATTCTGCAGCCATATTTGCTCTCTGTTCAACTTTCGCTACTTTGCTGTACAGTTTGGCAAGCAGTGCTTCTGCGACAACTCCTATGGAGGAATGGGAGCAGGTCTGGAGAGCGAATGTAGCTTTGGTTGTCCTGGCAATTCGAACCAGAAATGCGGAGGATTTGATCGAAACTCTGTTTTCAAGCTGAACTATGCTAGTGAGTAAAGCATTTCTGCATTGATACACTTTTGATACACTTTCTAAAGATCCTAACCATTGCATTACAGACGTGGACGAATATTTTCAAGGGCAGATTAATCGCAACTCGACTCTGAGCTACGTTACGAGCCCTGACGCACCTGCCGATCGTACTTTTATCGCTCGAAGTTTGCTGCAGTGCGCCTCGAAATGCTCTTCGACTGCTGGTTGCCAAGCGGTAATTTTCACCAAGCAAAGAAAGCTGTGCCGCCTGCTTGGAGCTGCGGAAGGTCTGCCTACATTGGTTGGAACCGACGAACTGGTGTTTATTCGTGGCTGAATGGATCGAAAAGTGGTCAAGAACTTTGATGTCAACGAAAAAATTTAGAACCAAAAAAAAAAAATAAAACATTTTCGATCTGCTAAAGGACTCAAGGATTAGCTTGCATTCGCAATTGACACCAGACTTAACCTGCTCTTTGTCATTTTATTAAGCTGTTATAATCAATTACAATACCGTAGTTACCGTAATTCTCCAGGTAAGTGTTAGCACACCAATAACCTTTCTTAACTAGTAGTTGTTCAAAGGTCGTGTCAGCACCCATACATTTTTATTTGCTGAGAACGAAGCTGATATGAGAAAGTGTTTTCATAGGTGCAGAGAGATAGAGAAGCGCAGTGGACACCATACGCTGTGAGAATATTTATCTAATTTAATTTCCTATTTCACAGTTTGATATGCCTTGGCCAGCAATGGTGAGCACCCTCTTGACAGCTTTAATAACCCGAGCTTTCACTTTTTCGATTCAATATTTTTAGAGGTGAAAAATGACCATATAAATATGGCCTTTTAATAAAAGGCTCAAATTTTGTTATTATGTCACTAAAATGCCTTTTAATGCATATAAATATGGCCTTTTAATGCAAGGCTCAAATTTTGTTATTATGTCACTAAAATGTCAAAAATTTACTCGGCGAGACAGAACTTTTACCACTTTACTTTTGGCTGCATGGCTGTTCGGCATGGCCCTGTATGGGCTGGCCTACAAAACGGCGACTGCAGGTGAGTCAAAACTTGTCCTTTTTCAAGGAGATCTCAACTTGAGCACCAGCACGAAGTAAAGCTCAGATTTTGTGCTGCTAGTGGACTTAGGAGTTTGAAGTTTAAAGCAACCAATAATTTTCGATATGTGCAGATTTCTGGATGTTTGACAGAGATTTTGTTAGAACTTTAGAATCCATTCTAGAGTTTTAAGTTGGTATAAAATCCCCATTTTGAGCCTAGGAATGCAGGAGCCTTGATTTTCGGCTTTTTCGGGTCAAATTAGTCCGACAAGTTGTCGATTGAACATCTGTTGCAATTCTAAATAAAATATTCGATTATCTCTTGTTGATTAATATTTGAAAATATCGGTCTCGTGTTGCAATGAAGGCGGAATTCTACATGTAAATGTCAGCTATACATTCAGAGGCAGAATGTGCTTTTTATGTTAAAAAAATCCAGCTCATAGGTGTTAAATGCTTCCTTCGCCTTTGCAAGCAATTCTTATCTAAACCGAGTCATTTTTATAAGTTCAGAATGTAAACAGCATTAAATAGCTCTGCCTTTAATAGCAGCTGATGCCTCAAGGTACGGTAGAATGCTAGATTACAGGTGTAAATGTACATTACTGTCTACAGCACAAGAGAAGAAAGAATCAATTAAACTGGATTGACAGTAGTCTAGGTGATGTCGGTAACTTGAAAAGGTTTTCCACCAACCATGACTACCATTTGATCTTCCACCAGGTTTAACGTCCCAAGGTGACAATCCGTCCGACTTTAACTTTGGAACCAGTGTCGATGAAAGCAGTTCGCACCTGCGACACCTACTGTTTGTTCATGTTCACAGCAATTGTACGCCTCGATCAGTGGAGACTTACCCACCTGACCTGTTCACTCTGGAGCAGAAACAGCACGGAGCAATTATTATTCATATTGCAGTTGCCGTGTGGCTGTTTGCCGCTTTGGCTGTGATCTGCAATGACTACTTTCTGGCTTCAATGGAGGTGCTTTGCGATGGTAAGTGCTACTACTACTACTACTACTACTACTACTACTACTACTACTACTGCTACTACTACTACTACTGCTACTACTACTACTACTGCTACTACTACTACTACTACTACTACTACTACTACTACTACTACTACTACTACTACTACTACTGCTACTACTACTACTACTACTGCTACTACTACTACTACTACTGCTACTACTACTACTACTACTACTACTACTACTACTACTACTACTACTACTACTACTACTACTACTACTACTACTACTATTACTACTACTACTACTACTACTACTACTACTACTACTACTACTACTACTATTACTACAACAACTACTACTACTACTACTACTACTACTACTACTACTACTACTACTACTACTACTACTACTACTACTACTACTATTGCTACTACTACTACTACTACTACTACTACTACTACTACTACTGCGACTACTACTACTACTACTACTACTACTACTACTACTACTACTACTACTACTACTACTACTACTATTACTACTACTACTACTACTACTACTACTACTACTACTACTACTACTACTACTACTACTACTACTACCACTACTACTACTACTACTACTACTATTACTACTACTACTACTACTACTACTACTACTACTACTACTACTACTACTACTACTACTACTACTACTACTACTACTACTACTACTACCACTACTTATGTACTTTGTAACACTTTCAGTTCTGCACCTGAAGCCGGACGTCGCAGGCGCCACCTTCATGGCCGGCAGCAGCTCAGCTCCGGAGCTGCTCACCTCAATAATCGGCGTGTTCTTCGCCGAGAGCGACGTCGGTGTGAGCACGATCGTTGGCAGCGCCGTGTTCAACATCCTCATGATTGTGAGCATGTGCGGCCTGTTGTCCTCCAGGCTGGTCTGCCTGTCCTGGTGGCCGCTATTCAGAGACTGCAGCTTCTACTGCGTCAGCGTTGTCGCGTTGGTCGCGGTCATCTACGACGGTTTGGTGACTTGGTGAGCGGTTGTCACTCTGTTAAGCCATTGTATTAGCTGAGAATGTAGAACCAGGTAAGCGAGGTCTCAAGGTATAAGAATTTTTTATTCCTTATAAGTCGCAGCAACTAAAATCGTTAAAAATAATAACGAATCACCTCTAAAAGGCACAGGGTAGAGTGTTCAGGTTGAAAAGCTACGTGACCAATTAGATAGAATCAAGGACAACTTAAGTAGAAGGACGCAACACTCAAAATATACGAGTATATGGTAAATGTTTTGAAGGCAACTTTTCGCCGAAAAATACACTACAGAGATAGGAGATTTTTTAATTTTTTCAGCACAAAAGTTGTTATTGCTTTTGATAAGAGAAAGACTCAGTGCTCATCTTTTGATATGTTGTGCCTTCCTTATTGCTCTATTGAAATTCATAAAGCTTCTTGTTCAGAAAATTAGGATTTCGAGTTTAGCGTCCTATATATATGTTACTTAAGTAGTCCTTTGGATAGAATACGATAGAAAACTCAAGGATGAAGGCGCAACCCAGGGGGGCCGTAGCCCAGCGGTAGCGCAGCTGCTCTGGTGTGCCAGCGACCCAGGCTCGATTCCAAGTGCAGTCACATTAATTTTGGGCTGAATTGGAATCTCGGCTTGGCTCTGCTCGTGCAATTAACGGCCTTGAGAGCCAACCCCTCAAGGCGCAGTGATGTGTACATGCCCTGTACACTTGAAATAAAGTTAGGGCCGCTGTACACTCCTGTGTGAGTGTGTGCCTGCGTACGTATCCGCGCGCTTGTGTGCCTGCTCAGGGGAGTCGGCGGAATGGGCAGTAATGCCTCTCGCCGGTTGTGTGCCCATGTCGCTTAAAGTGCGCCAGGGTACCCCCCTGCCTCTAATAATAAAAAAGGCGCAACCCAACTTACACGCAGACTTTACACTACTAAGTCAGTAGTATCATTCATATAAGTCTACAGACTACACTTTGTGTTACTGTAGTTTTCAGTAGTTTTCAGTTCCTTTGTAATTGTCTAAGAAACCAAGTTTCCCATCCTTCCACTTCAATTTAATGTCAATTTAATTCTATTGTAAACTTCAGGTTCGAGTCCGTAATCCTGGTAGGCATGTACATCATGTACATAGTGTTGATGTTCTTCAATGATCGCCTGGACAGCGCAATATCAAGCCGGTATCCCAGCCTGGGCACCGGGGCAGCCTACAAGCTCTATGGAAAAACTGACGCCATCGACAATGAGAGGGAGGTGTTGCTCAGCCAGTCTGGCGAATCGCCGAGAGGATATGCCAGCATTGACTTGCCTCTGGTTTCAGTCACTGGTAAATGCAAACATTTTTATGTGACCAGATATAGAGCATTAGCTAATGTCTGCGGGCCAGGTGAGGAGAGGAGAGAGGATAGGAGATGAGATATGAGATGAGAGTAGAGGTAAAAGAGAGAGAATATATGAAGAAGAGGAGAGAGAAGGGGGGAAAGGGAGAAAAATAGAAAAGGGAGAGGATCGAGAGAAGGGGGAGAGAGGATCGAGAGAAGGGGGAGAGAGGATCGAGAGAAGGGGGAGAGAGGATCGAGAGAAGGGGGAGAGAGGATCGAGAGAAGGGGAGAAAGGATCGAGAGAAGAGGGTTGAGAGAGGATCGAGAGAAGAGGGTTGAGAGAGGATCGAGAGAAGAGGGGGGAGAGAGGATCGAGAGAAGAGGGGGATAGAGGATCGAGAGTAGAGGGGCAGAGAGGATTGAGAGAAGAGGGGAGAGAGAGGATCGAGAGAAGAGGGGGAGAGAGGATCGAGAGAAGAGGGGGAGAGAGGATCAAGAGAAGAGGGGGAGAGAGGATCGAGAGAAGAGGGGGAGAGAGGATCGAGAGAAGAGGGGGAGAGAGGATCGAGAGAAGAGGGGGAGAGAAGATCGAGAGAAGAGGGGGGATCGAGACAAGAGGGGGAGAGAGGATCAAGAGAAGAGGGGAGAGAGGATCGAGAGAAGAGGGGAGAGAGGATCAAGAGAAGAGGGGGAGAGAGGATCGAGAGAAGAGGGGGAGAGAGGATCGAGAGAAGAGGGGGAGAGAGGATCGAGAGAAGAGTGGGAGAGAGGATCAAGAGAAGAGGGGGAGAGAGGATCGAGAGAAGAGGGGGAGAGAGGATCGAGAGAAGAGGGGGGAGAGAGGATCGAGAGAAGAGGGGGAGAGAGGATCGAGAGAAGAGTGGGAGAGAGGATCGAGAGAAGAGGGGGGAGAGAGGATCGAGAGAAGAGGGGGAGAGAGGATCGAGAGAAGAGGGGGAGAGAGGATCGAGAGAAAAGGGGGAGAGAGGATCGAGAGAAGAGGGGGAGAGAGGATCGAGAGAAGAGCTGGGAGAAAATAGGTAATAAAATTGAGAAGAGATCCTGGATTGCTATTGCGAATTTGAAGTTAATAACTACGGGGGTATTTTTGATAAAAGTCCCTCATTCAGAGACGGAAACTTTCTTTCTTTACATTCGTCAAAGCCCCAGAAGACCAGGGTCCAGAGTCGCCATTTCTGATGCCTCAGGGCTTTCTCCGCCGAACCAGCTGGATCTGCATGCTGCCGTGGACCTGCGCATTCTTTGTCAGCATTCCCGACTGTCGAAGACCGGGCATTTGGAGGCGCCTGTTCCCGCTGACTCTGGTCTCTAGCGTGGCCTGGATATCCGGGATAAGCTATCTCATGGTGTGGATGGTCTGCGCTGCGGGCGACGCACTGGGCATCCCGGACACAGTGATGGGGCTCACTCTGCTGGCCGCCGGCACCTCTGTGCCTGACTGCATGGCCGCTGTCTTTGTCTCTAAAGGAGGTGTGCAAAAACTTTTGATTGGAGAGTGGGGCTACTACGAGTATTACGAATAGCTATAGACACAAACACACACACACAAGCACACACACTGTCCCTTGAAGGCTGGGACTCTGAGCAGATATTATTTAACTTCAAACTTAAACCAATTTGCGTGCAAAAAGCCCTATAGGATACTGCATCTGCAACTGGGAGGTATCTACAAAACCCATTAAACAATGAGACAGTTTGTGACTAGACATGCCAATGCTTTGACCCCCCGCGCCCCAGATTGTGACTCGTTGTGGAAATCAATATTTATGCTTCAGGGCGCCAAAATATAGCGCTATCGGCACCAAAATGAATCTCAAAATAAATGCTTGCCTGCGGCGCCAAAATGAGTGCCTGTCATTTCGTGCCTGTCTGTGGCGCCAAAGTGAGTGCCTGCGGCGCCAAAATGAGTGCCTGCGGCACTAAAAGAATGCCAAATGCTTTGATTCCCAAAACGTTGTAGAGTTTTTTATTTTGTCCCCCCATATAAAAAATCCATGCCGACATCCCGGTTGGCCAGAATGCAGAGGTGTAGCAAAGGAATTCCAGGGCTTTTCGAGGAAGTTCAGTCGCCCAACGAACAACGATGCAAATCAATAAATATTGAAACTTCTCGTTCAACTTTGCAGGACTGGGCGATATGGCGGTATGCAACAGCATTGGCAGCAATGTGTTCAACATCCTCATCTGCTTAGGCCTGCCCTGGTTAATCAGCACCGTCATTATCGAGCCTGGAAGCTCAGTTATCATCAATTCGTCTGGTCTAACGTATTCTTCCATCACCCTGTTCTCCACAATAGTATTCCTGTTCATCATTGTCTATTATAACAAAATGCAATTGAACTTTCGTCTGGGACTTACCTGCCTCATTGTTTACCTAGTAGTGACGACATTGTCGTGCTTGTACGAGACTAACGTGTTTGGACCATTGAATCCGCCGCCGTGTCCCAGGACGCGGATGTGAAATATTCAACTTCCATAGCTTTTTCAAGTATAGTCTCAATGTTTTTCCTAATTGCTTGGGGAGTAAGATTTTGAATATTTGGAAGAGCTTAACAGTTCGTTATGAAATACATTATTAATTTTCATAATATCTATTTTTTATATTCCATTGAAGTACCTTGATGAGTCATTTAATTCAACTACAAATTTAATTTAAAATGTTCTTTTTGTCCTTTCAAAAGACGCAACATTCATTCACTTCAGATAAAAGTGCTTATTTACCCATATAGTGCGGCACACTGCCTGATTTGCCTCACTACTTCAAAAGTCCATATTTACTATTCAAAAAGCCGCCAATATTGCCCCATTCAGTGCAACTTCCGGCTCTGGAGACTTTAGAAATTTTTCTAAGGAATGGCTAAGGTGGTTAGATGGCATGGACTACCACTCTGCAAAGGGCTTCTATTTTATACGCTTTTATTCATAAAATCTTAGAACTTTTATAGAGTTGTCAACTGAGCAATTTTTAGGTCTCTTGCGTCAAACAATATAGATGGACTGTCCTTCTGAATTTTCTGTAGACCCCAACTCGTCCCTAAATCTTCACTCTCTCTCGGCATGCTCTCCAGTCCTGAGCTTGACACATCTCTTCTCAAAGCTTGTAAATAAGCAAACTTCGAGCACGCATGAGTCCTTAGACGCTCACTTTTCTGCCAGAGTAATCAGACAGCTGTACTTGGCCTTTTTCATTTTCTTACTAAAACTTGGGGTCTCCTTATGATCTCTCTCTCCCTTTCTGTGCTCTCATTTGGAGCAGAAAAGAAGTGACTGACTACAGGCTTGCTGCTCGGGCAGGAAATAGCAGCAAGGAGAGGGAGGGAGGGAGAGAGCGTGTGTGCCAGATTGTGTGCACCGCTCGTTGCCATAGCAACAGCGGAGAGGTGCGCGCATGCAGGCTCTCAGCACAGCAGCAAGCAGTTTTAGATATGATTAAAGACTTTCGTGTCTCTTCTGGTCTGTGAGCGAGACCGCACTGAAATTCAATTGGCACTACTGGGTCTTCACACTGTATAGCCCAGTGTTCCATGCTCATTCTCTCACTGGCTGCTCACTGGCACACATCAACCCCACCCAGCTGGGGGCCCCGATTCCATTTGCTCTTTTTTTGCCTCAGCTATTCGTTTTGTGCAAGCAGAGCATGAGCACAAAGCATTAGAACTCTCTGTTGATTCTGGAGAGAGTTTTCTTCACAAAGAAAAGACGCCCCTAAGTGAATATATATATGATGCGCTGCTTGTAAAAATAGCCATCAAAACTGGAGAGAGAGAGCATCGACTGCACTAAAACAGACAACGGCCGAAACTGAAAGAAACTTCCGATAGCAGCTGAAAAGTTTGAAATGAAGCGGAACATTGAACGGACGGCGACTCCGCCAGACAGACAAGCGACATACGAAGCCGACCGGGTCGCTGAAGATGACAGCACTCAGCAGCAGCAGGAGCAGCAAGCAAAGAATCCAGGAGCTGTACAAAGACCGCGAACCGCCCTTGAGGTTGCTCGGTCCAGCGGCATGTTCAAGGACTACTTAGCTGGATTAGACAACCTCCGCTCGATAGTAAACGATTGCGAGAACCGTCTCGCCCAGGCTTTGAACGAGTTCTACGGCACAACGGAAAAAGACGAGCAGATGTTCAACGCATTTAACATCGAGGTCAACAAAGCGTTCGAAGCGTGCAACTCCTGCCTGGACAAGGCCGGCCATCAGGCTATCATTGTTGATGGCCAAGCCCCGATTGCTACGCTGGTGAACAAGCTGAAGGAATACCGATTGGCCGCTAATCCGGAGGACACTCAACTGCTGCTACAGTTTTGGGAGTCGTTCAAGCTGGCTCTGGAGCAGCTGCAGACCATCGCGGATGACTACGAGCGTCGAGTGCTGTCAAAACTGCGCACAGGGTGCCTGATTGCCTCGAGCGGCGCAATGGCGACCGCCAAATCGCCGCTGTCGAAGGCCTACGAAGCCGAGGCCGCCGCCTACTCCAAGGAGCTGGAGACCGTCCGCACGAGAGTCCGACTGCTCTGCCACAGCGCCGGCACCCACATGCGAATGGAGCTGCTAGGCAAAGCCTCTCACACCGAGAGAGTCCTCATCAACTGTAACGACGACTTCTATCCGATCCTGTGCGTAGTGCCTGACCTGACGGTCAAGCTGGAGTCCATGGCCCGCATCGCCTACCAGTGGCTGGACAAAGACGAGACCTACTTGTTTGAGGTGTCCCGCCAACTGCGCGATAAACGAAGCGAAACACGCGAGATGGAACAGCAACTCAGAGCTGAGCGCGAGAAACACCGACTGCTACTGAAGTCAGTGAAGTCAGCTTACCTGATGTGTCAAAACAGCAAGAAGAGACTTCGAGAAATCACGCAAGAGCTGAAAAACCTCGAGGAGCATATTGAGCACTCGGCTCGGGAACGGCGGGCCAAGATGGACGAGAAAAAGCAGAAGAAGGAGATGGCCGACTTTTTAGACTTGAGCATCACTCAGACTAAAATGAATTACGCGCTCCAGGTGAGTTCTTTCGTTGATTAGACAGATGCTTTGATCGTGCTAACGAAGTGAAGTCAAATGCGGGTAAAAACAGACCACAATTACTTTTAACTTTTTTGGGTAGCGTATTGGCTGGCTATCCAGATCCCTATGCCACACGAGCTGGTAATCAAAGTGATGTACTCTAATACTCTGTATGCACATACTCCATCAGACAAAGTGTTATTTCTTACTGATGATATTTTTCGTAATTTTCATTGATAAACAAGTTTGTTGCACTCGTAATGGGCTAAAACATCCCATTTCCCATCTACCAGCTCAAACGCCAGCGTCTGATGGCCCAGATTCAGGAACTGGAGGAGTTCCTGCGCAAAGTTGAGCAGGAAATCAGCTCGCTCAAGACCCAGATTCAAACAAAGACTAATGAGAGAAAGTCTGCCGAAGACCTGTACCAAGCGCAGGACAGCAACTTCGCGAATATGAAGACCGACTTAGAAGGCTACACTAAAAAAGTACAAGAGATGAGCAACGAACTCCGCGGCGTCCGCCAGCATCTCAGTCATCTGGAGAGCATCCAGAGCCTCAAAACCAGTCCGGAGACTGTGGACACTTTCTACGAAAGGCCTCGCAGCGTGAAGCTGGCGCCGTCGCTCATGGAGTCGATCAACATGAAAAAACGACGTCTCCTGAAGCAGTCAGTTAAAAGTTGACTGAATTTCAGGGAAGTGTGCATTGCGTTTTCCGAAAAAATCTGCGTTGTGTAAAATTTCGTAGAATTCTAAATTTGATAAAAGAACAATTTTAATTGTCATGAAACTGATATGAAAATCAGGTAGCCGAACTTCAGATGCTTTGCTCACGGCATTTACGCTCGTTAGATGCTTCTCGCTTTTGTAACGATAATATTTATATCAGATTAATTTGTTATTGTCCCAAAAATAGCTATCGAGTTCTATTTTGCAGACAGGAATTTCGATACTCTGTAGTTAAAATAACAAATACTCCTAGTTCTAAACAGTTTTGGCAGCTCGCCAAAATTAAAACTCTCCGATTTCTAAACCAGCGAGCAATCATCCAAGACTCTCAACTTACTTTTTTGTACAGCAAACAAAGTCAAACTTGTTTTTGTTGTAATGAAACTCCTGCCGGTTTGTCGATAATTATCTTTTGTTAGAAATTGCTTTGCTTATATTATTTGAGTCGATTTTGACTGCGTCAAAACAAAATATTAGCGTCAAACAATTAATCTTTTTTTCCTTAGAGTAACTTTTATCTGTTTGCATATAAAATTTTTAGTGAATAAAACAAGAAATTTGATATTGTGATATTATTATTCACATTTGAATATTATATTAAATTTACTCAGTTGTATGACGTAGCGAGTTCGAGATGTAGTTAGCGATTAATTAAGCATTAGTTATTTATTTATTAGTTAGCTAGTTCAATTATTAGTAGTGTTGACACGCAGGGTACGAGACAAAACGCCGAGTTGAGGAGAGTACAATAACGAGCGCGAGGCAACAATTTAAATTGGCGGGGAAATCCGATTCATTTAAACCTAAGATGTCTATAAAAAAGTAATAATAACTTGGACTTAAATAAATAAAACTTGGAGCACATTTTTTTCTAAATAAATTACATTAAATTAATAGCTGGGGAACCTGCAAATTAATCAACTACAATAATTTTAAGTAATAAAAACTCAGTTAGAAACTAAAAATTTAAGATGCTAACGACGTCGTCACAGTTTCTTCGTCGAGATTGAAAATTATATCTTAGGATTTTCAAATTTGAAACAATAATTTCGCTTCTCCGAAATTATAAAGTAACAGTTTTCGCAACAATTATTAAAATCGATGTTAGAAAATTGTTGATAAAGGCTCGTTCACACCCAGGAGCGTATAGCCTGGCAGGGAGGGCAAGGGCCTTCCCCTAATAGAGTGGCACAGCAGGTTCGCCGTCTCTGTGTCCATTGGTAGTAATAGATCCCCAAAAACTTATTTGGCGCTGGGCACCCCTTGTTGCTAGCGCTCCTGGGTGCTAAAGCCCGTCGCTGGCCCCAAGGCGCCTCCCCATCAAAAAGCCTGGCTCCTCTCATGGGTACACTGCGATCATGAGGCTTCGTTACATTGTGCGTATCTTCGTTGCACTCTTTTTATAACCATATCTCGTTAATTAGGCAACCTCACTCAGACTTTATTTTAATTGCCTAGTCATTTTAAGTGAAAACAACATTGATTTCTTGTAATTGTTATTAGGCTCACATGCTGAATAGTTAAAGGTAAATGAAGCATAATTTCTTGAATCAGTTGGGCCTGAGCACCGGTTGAATTCGACCGCTTTGACCTTTGCGCGCCTCGCTGAACTGCCTCAGCTGCTGCACGAGCTCCCGAGAGCGCTGCCGCTGCGGAAAGTCCGGGTCCTGCACGCACTGCACCAGGTAGTCATTCTCGTCAATCAGTCGCTTCATCTCCTTCTCGATGATGCACACTTTTGATTGCAGCGAGTTTACCAACTGGCCCTGATATTCAATCTTTGCATTGGCGGCTGCCAGCCTCGCGGACAGCTCCGGCAGGCTCACAGCCGACTGACTCGTTTCGTCAACTGTTGCTAGGGAAGCGCCGCCGATCGATGGGAGATCCGTGCTTTGGGCCTTCTTCCGGATCAGGCGTTTGGAGTCTGCAGTCTCGGCAGCTGATAGCTTGACAGTCTCAGATGCCATTTAGTGCGTGCGTGTGACAAAAATGGAAGGGCGAATAGAAAAACGCAAGCTGTTATAAATCCGTCCGAGCCACTTCAGCTGCATGCAGTCGACTGCGCACGAGGCAGCATTTTTCTAACCCGCATTGCAGTTCCCATCCGACGTATTCTGTGCAAAACAATGCAATTTCAGTCATTGTTTGCCGTACCGGTTTTGTCTAGATAGAAAGACGAGAGCAATTGACTCTGGTGCCTGAGTCAGCTGATAGATTAATTGCTTCCGCTTTATCTTCTCCTGTCTCAGAGCTTACAGCAGACTTCCCATTTGTCAGGTGTTGATTCCCAGGAATTTTACATTCATTTTAAATTGTGAAACAGCCTCTGCCTGGCTCAGAGCCTGCCTATAGAGAATACGACGGTGAAGCCTTCCGTGATGCTTGGCTGCTTGCTTCAAGACAAGCCTCAAGAAATTTTACTTGGAGTTGTTTTTCGTTCCGCTTTGTAAGCGTCACTTTCTTCGACTTTTGACACTCTTCATTTTTATTTAAACAGATCAGCTTAAAAGCTTGCTATGCCTTCCTACCTGCTACTTGAAATTTTAAATCAGTTTATTTGGACACTCAGAACGAAGCGACGAGTTCTCATGCCTCGAAACCCAAGCCTAGAATCGAGATCTAGCAGCGCCTCAACCGACTCCGAGTTGCTGCTTCAGCAGTATCGCAACCAGCAGCAGACGCGGAAACAGAAAGTGTTTCAGCAGCATGCAAAAGTCACCGAAAAGACGACAACAACACAACAGCACCACAAGCAGGAAACCGAGCAGCAAAAGCAGTCGAAAATGCCTCATAATCGGCAGAAGCAAGCTCACAAGCCTCGAGCCTGGGCACAAACCCACAACACGAAACTATAGCATGGACCCTCGGAACGCCGATAGGCCGGGAGCTCGGCAGGATCATCACCGGCTGCAGCGTCAGCTGCATCAACAGCAGCGAGAGAGCCAGCAGTTGCAGGATCTGCTGGACTATCAGCTGGAGCAGCGTCGCTACAAGCGATACTCGATTCAATTGGCCAGAATGTCGGACTGCATCGCGCCTATGCGGGCGGCAATCAGCGATAGGGAGAAAACTCTAACCTGCCTGCTGGACCAGAACGCCCTGTGCAACTCTGCCAGCATTCGCCTGAACCGACTGAAAG
>NIVC01000620.1:482500-508978 GCA_002269645.1 Macrostomum lignano
GCGCACGCTTGGAGACGCGCAGCGCTCGGGTGCGCAGCAACCTGACGCAGGACGAGCGCAGCGGCTACCGTCGATTGGACGCCGCTGGTATGCTTCGCCTGCCGTCGGGTTGTAGCTATTACCGACGTCCGGCACACCTGGAGCCGGCCCAGCTCATCCAGTCCGCCCAGAGACGCCTTGAAGCCGGCGGCACGTGCAGTCGTCTCACTCGGAGGCAACACTCGCCGCAGCGCCTGCTGCGACCGAGCACCAGCAAAACCGCCAGCTCCAGTGCGGTGCGCTTTGTCCGCTCCGACATCGCATTCGACGCGCCAGACGTGGACGACATCAATGACGCTTCATCGACTGCATCGACTTCTTCAGCGTCGACAACGGAGAGTCTGCGTCAATTGCGCACAGCTGCGGCCGCGTCCTCGGCGCGTCAGAGGCCGCAGACGACAACAGCAACAGCCAGGAGTACCTACAGCGCCCTTCAACAGCTTCAGCAGCAGCAGCAAAGGCTACGACTAACCAGCCAGTCCTGCCATTCCGCATTTTACACCGGCGGCGAGCAGCGGCAGAGCCACTTAATGGACGCAGCTAGCAGGCGTCGGGCTTGGGCGGAGGCTGAACGACAGAAGCAGCGCAACTTAGACAGACCAGTGAAGGAGTTTCTGCGCTCCCTGGAGCAGCTGCGGGTCGCTTGAAAATGAGCTGATTTTTTCAAAGGCATTATTCTACATTTACTACTGCACATAATATGCAAATAATTTTTCATAGCTAATGGTTTTCTGATTCTTATTTTGACTCTAAATAAATAATTTTATTCGTAATTTTTGCAGTGACAGGCCGATCGGCCTGAGAAAATTTGATAAATAACAGTCGATTTTCTCTTTCTGAAGCGTACTTTCAAAAGAAATGAAATGAAAAAAATGAGAATCTAGAAATGAGGAATGGGAATTAAGAAATGAGAATTGAGAAATGAGAAATGAGAATTGAGAAATTACAATTTAGAAATGAGAATTGAGAAATGAGAATTGAGAAATGAGAAATGAGAATTAAGAATTGAGAATTGAGAATTGAGAATTGAGAAATGAGAATTGAGAATTGAGAATTGAGAATTGAGAAATGAGAATTGAGAAATGAGAATTGAGAAATGAGAATTGAGAATTGAGAAATGAGAATTGAGAAATGAGAATTGAGAAATTAGAAATGATAATTGAGGAATGAGAATTTAGAAATGAGAATTGAGAAATGAGAATTGAGAAATGAGAAATGAGAATTGAGAAATGAGAAATGAGAATCGAGAAAAGAGAAATGAGAAATGAGAAATGAGAAATTACAATTGAGAATCAGGAAATAAGAATCGAAAATTAATAATGGACAATTGACAATTAAGAATTGAGAACTAAGAATTAACAAATGAGAAATGAGAAATGAGAAATGAAAATTTGCGCAAATGTGAGAATAGTGTTCCAAATTTTACCGGCTAGAGGCAAAGATTATCACCGGCATTAACGAAATGAGACATTTTTATGCAAATAAGCCAACTACTACAAGTATATTACGTTTTGGAGACAGAAGTCTTTATTATAAAAATCAAAAAACTCTCAAACGCTTTCGCCAAGTACGTCATTGTCTTTTTCATATTGGCCCAGACATGCTTGGGTTGCTAGTGGATAAGTTCTAACGCTGTAAAAATTTCGCACCAATTTAAACATTCCGCAAAGATTTTAAAGAGAATTCGGCTCCGCAAATCTCGAAAGCCGCTCAACTCCATCGGGTCTCTTTATTTTTATATTAGAGGCAGTGAGGCTGTGTGCACCCTGACGCACATTGTCACATAACCGGAGAGAGGCATTACTCCGACTCCCCTGAGCAGGCACACAAGCTCACGGATACCTATAGATACGCAATCATACGCACAGGCACACACTCACACAGGAGTGTACAGCGGCCCTAACTTTATTTATCCTTAAACATGTACACCTCACTGTTTCTAGGGGTTGGCCCTCAATGGCGTTAATTGCACGAGCAGAGCCAAGCCGAGATTCCAGTTTCTTCAAATGTAGCGAAAAAGTTTCCGGTAGGATTTCTGAGCAGATCTCTTTACAATTCAGAGCAACATGGATTCGACTGGTTGCATAAAACGCTTGACGAAAGCAAGCCTGAGAAAGGTCCTGGAGCTGGAGGAGATCTCCCAAACTGTGCTCAGCGGCAGCCTACCACTCAGAACTGAGGAACAGGTATACGACTGCTGGCTAAGTCACATTAGAGGCACCTAAGCTAAAATTCACAGCTCAAAGCCAGGGGCACTTGCTCATCAACTTTGAGCCCCCATTCCGTGCAGTGCCTGCTGAGCAGTCCTCAGAGAAACATGCACGTGAGATTGAAATTGTTGAAAAATCAACTCTGATTATGCTAAAATTGAATTCTAAAATCGGATGATGACGTGAGAAGTCAATGGTGGCAAAAAATCTGCACCAGAAAAAGCAGACAGTTGAGACTGAAAGACACTGACAATGTGACGCTCACGGTTAGAAACAAATTTAAAAATCGCAAAATTCACGCAAAAATGCATTCGAACGATCCAAGCGCTGCACTGAGATTCTATGCGTGGAGGAGCAGCCACCGGCAGCAACCCAGCCTCCCCAAGACAACGCACAGCAAACAAATTTCTCTGTCGCTATGGCAACGCGATGCTGAATTCAGCGCAGAAAGCAACAGAGAGACAACAAAGAATCTCTCAAACCAATCCAAAGCCCGGCTTCATCGGGATCGACTGGCTCGACACTGCGCTCCCGCGCTGCCATCGCAACGCCCTCCACCCCAAATGATGAGTTGGGAAGCTGCATAAAGCCCGCAGTCCTGCAGCAGTCGAGAGGCACAAAAGCGAAAAGAACATCCCATCTCCGTAAAAGACTCTCCGCTGCCGCTCTGACCGCTCTGACTTTGTCAAATCTGCCGCTGATTCTCTGCTGCTGCATCGCTCTCGGCCACTCGCTCGAATTCGGCCACTTGAGCTGCTTTGTGGACGAAGAAACTCCAAACCGAGACCTCACCGGTCTTGTTGGCTTATCCATTGTCGGACCTTACTCGAAGACACCGGAGGAGGGGGACGTCGCACTTTATGGCAGCTTGACTTTAGAAGTTTGCACGAAATCTGCACGTATGGAAAATTCCGGTACTTTTCCGTTCAGTATTCAGGTGCTTGCTTCTGCGGAAACTCGTACGGCAGATTCGGCAGGGCAGCCGACAGCGACTGCAACATGGCCTGCGCTGGCAACTCCGCCCAAATCTGTGGAGGGACGTCGCGAAACTCTGTGTACCCGCAGGTCTACAATCGTTCAGGTGAGCGTAACGGAATTGCAATCGATGCGGTTCTACTTCTACACGTACATGTACTTTTCCAGCTGCACTGGGCACAGCATCCATGGTTTAGCACGCGTTTGCTTCAGCATTAAATATTAAGATTTCAAAGCATTTCACAAAGTCAAACTAGATTTCTGATCCAACACAGATAAACAAATATAATTAATTTTCCGTAGGGCTCCGGGCACGCTATTAGAACGCTGTCAAAAAATGGTTTCACAACCAAAGGTTTTGTCAATCTTCAGCCCGTTCTGCTGATTTCTGGGCACGTATAAGAGCACGGATAACTGTACGAACTCATACATGTACACTCTCTGTGCCTTGGGATTTAGCACTCCTAGGTGTGAGCGCGCAACGAACACTGAGCCAATTTTTCAAAAGAAAATATACAGCCAGAGTTTGAATGCAGTTTCAGCATGTGACTGACTACAGTCGACATGTCGAAGGTCTCACAAGAGTAGCGGTGCACCACTCAATGTCTTTTTTTCCTTTCAGATAGCAAGCATTTCATTTTGGCTGACCGAGACTACGTGAACCTGACCTCTACCAGCGGCCCGTTCTACCGCACCGAGCAGCCCGTCAGGAGTTTGACTGAGTACGTATATCGCTGCGTCACAGACTGCCAGGCCGTGCTGTTCCACCTGGACGCCTGCCACCTGCTGAGATTCGCCGTTCTGCCACACGAGCTGAAGAACGTCGCTGGGATGTTCGTCACCCGCGTGTGAGGGACCGCCAGATTCGGAGCAAGGAGACTCGGTTGCTGAAGCCTCTGATTGGTGAACTCTGTGATTTCTGACACCCTCTGATTGGTGAACTCTGTGATTTCTGACACCCTCTGATTGCTGCAATTCTGTGATTTCTGACACCATCTGATTGCTGCAACTCTGCAATTTCTGACACCATCTGAGTGCTGAATATTGTGAATTCTGACACCATCTGAGTGCTGAACTCTGTGATTTCTGACACCATCTGATTGCTGAACTCTGTGATTTCTGACACCATCTGATTGCTGAACTCTGTGATTTCTGACACCCTCTGATTGCTGAACTCTGTGATTTCTGACACCCTCTGATTGCTGAACTCTGTGATTTCTGACACCATCTGATTGCTGAACTCTGTGATTTCTGACACCCTCTGATTGCTGAACTCTGTGATTTCTGACACCATCTGATTGCTGAACTCTGTGATTTCTGACACCATCTGAGTGCTGAACTCTGTGATTTCTGACACCATCTGATTGCTGAACTCTGTGATTTCTGACACCATCTGATTGCTGAACTCTGTGATTTCTGACACCATCTGATTGCTGAACTCTGTGATTTCTGACACCCTCTGATTGCTGAACTCTGTGATTTCTGACACCATCTGATTGCTGAACTCTGTGATTTCTGACACCATCTGATTGCTGAACTCTGTGATTTCTGACACCATCTGATTGCTGAACTGCGTGATTTCTGACACCCTCTGATTGCTGAACTCTGTGATTTCTGACACCATCTGATTGCTGAACTCTGTGATTTCTGACACCATCTGATTGCTGAACTCTGTGATTTCTGACACCATCTGATTGCTGAACTCTGTGATTTCTGACACCATCTGAGTGCTGAACTCTGTGATTTCTGACACCATCTGATTGCTGAACTCTGTGATTTCTGACACCCTCTGATTGCTGAACTCTGTGATTTCTGACACCATCTGATTGCTGAACTCTGTGATTTCTGACACCATCTGATTGCTGAACTCTGTGATTTCTGACACCATCTGATTGCTGAACTCTGTGATTTCTGACACCATCTGATTGCTGAACTCTGTGATTTCTGACACCATCTGATTGCTGAACTCTGTGATTTCTGACACCATCTGATTGCTGAACTCTGTGATTTCTGACACCATCTGATTGCTGAACTCTGTGATTTCTGACACCATCTGAGTGCTGAACTCTGTGATTTCTGACACCATCTGATTGCTGAACTCTGTGATTTCTGACACCCTCTGATTGCTGAACTCTGTGATTTCTGACACCATCTGATTGCTGAACTCTGTGATTTCTGACACCCTCTGCTTGCTGAACTCTGTGATTTCTGACACCCTCTGATTGCTTAACTCTGTGATTTCTGACACCATCTGAGTGCTGAATATTGTGATTTCTGCAAATCTAACCACAGTTAATATATTTACTCCTGGCGTGTCACCTGAGTTCCAAAAAAATAAATATTTTTTGCTGCCAAAAAGAAAGAATTCTAGCGGCTTCTGAGCAGTAGCTTAATGGCATATAAATTTCTTTTTTTATCTTGATCGATCGACATAACGGCAGTAGTAGCAACCAAAGCAGATATTGCTGCCACACTATCGACTCTAGCATTATCAGGCATCAGATTTACAGCAGCGAATTAACTGAAGAAACTTCTCAATTCACACGGAGCTGCTGTATGAGCTATTGTAACACTCGAATATCACACCAGTTTCTACGAGTATAAGGCTAGCACCCCAGATGTTGCGAAAAAAATTTAGAGTGTTATACTTCGATATACTACTTGCACAGCAGAAGCCACAATAGCTTCTGTAGGTGACATCTCAGGTGTGTATACTATCTATTATTTACACACCTTGAAACGTATAGCACCTGTATCATTTATTTACTTTAGTACACTTACAAAGGGAATTGAGAATATGAATTGCAGCACTCGATGGATTAGAATGATAAAGCTGTTAGTTAGTTTAACAGCAGTTAGTGAGCAGGCTAAATACAGGTATAATAATTAACACCAGGAATTCCTAACCATTTTTCTGCCCGTCGAAATACCATGGATTCAAAGGCATTTTTTGCTTCTGCAGTACGCAAGAAGGCAGATACACGAATTTCAAGGACACATGGGCTTGTTTGCTTTTTGCACCTGGCGCCATTTCAATCAAGAACCAAGTAGTTAGACACTCCAGACAGTCGAGATATTCAACAGTTGTGCTTGTGTCACCTGGTGTCACCGAAGGCCCACAACCTTTTGAAGTCATAGCAGATGCATCCACGTGTGGTTGAGATGCTGATAAAATTTTGAGACGCAGTGCTTACTTGAATACACTTGTATCGAAACAAGTCTGAATATTCCCTCACCTTTGAAGTTCTACCGTTAAAGCACCGAGTAACAAACACACATTCCCTTGCAAACAACGTGAAAATGTTAAAATCTGGTGAGACAGTGTTTTTCAAGCAAAGTTAAGCGTAGTCTAAATTTGTTTGTAAGCAGAGTTAGCTTTGCAAAGCTCACTAGCTACAATGTGAGTAAGTTTTAAATAAATTAGTGCTAGGAGTCAGATTTATTTCGTATTTGTAGCTCCATCTGATGAGGTAGTGACAGTCGACTGGGTATTGAAGTCTACGACATTTGCCCGCGGGAAGTCTTCACAGGAACTTCACAGGACCTTGAGATTAGGCGAATTAGGGAAGACTTATCTCCACCTAGTCACGAATCTTATCATTCAGTCGATCATCTGCAGCCACGTTTATCAATTAAGAGTTAATTATAAAGTGTATTATTAATCTAAACTGCTGATAAATTTATATAGTCAAGGTATATAACTATACTACTATAGATGATAACTTTATCAGAATCGAATAATAATCATCACTCAATCTAAATCTTATCTGGAGTTGTCTTATCAGCGTTATTAATTTACTTGTACCGCATTTCTGATTATGACAGACAGACAGACAGACAGACAGACAGACAGACAGACAGACAGACAGACAGACAGACAGACAGACAGACAGACAGACAGACAGACAGACAGACAGACAGACAGACAGACAGACAGACAGACAGACAGACAGACAGACAGACAGACAGACAGACAGACAGACAGACAGACAGACAGACAGACAGACAGACAGACAGACAGACAGACAGAGTTTCTTGTCTCTCATTTAATGATAGCAGATTTTGTAGGCCAGAGATGCAGCAGAGAAGTTTCTGCAGCTAAGCAAGTAACAATATGCAACTAATATTTATTTTAAGCACCATACGTCAGTACCATGTTGGAGGAGACTTTTTTGAGACAATCGTTTGAAAGTCTCAGATCTTGGTTAATAATGCTCAAGGCTTGTCTTTCTACCCGAATGCGAGCACAATGAGACTGTAGGTAATGAAATGCCTGCACACTGCCGCACTTACCTCAGTGCGTGTATGGGCAGACACAGCTTAAGTATCATAAAATAAAAAAACAGTATACGAGCGTATACGGGATGTTTAACACTGTGACACAGCAGTATCCCGGACCTTTACACAAAATGCTAGAGCTGTAATTGAGAATTAGAATATCGAATGTTCTATTAGATGAGGCTTGTGTGCAGTGTTGGCTTCGAAAATTACGGTTGGACTAGCATCGCTCTCTCGTCGTTTTTCAGAAGTCGCTTTTTCATTATTTTTTTGCTAATGTACTCTCCTCACGATAAACATCCTCAGCAGTGCGACATGAATTCTGTGATGCAGAAAGCCTTACTCCGGTTCATTTTTTTTCATTATGTCATTCTTATTTTTATACATATTTGTGTTCTCTGCAGCTTTGCAATTGCGATAGGTTTATGAAGGCCATAAGTCGTCTTATATAAAGAGAATTCTTAGCTCATTTTTAACTAGCGTTCAACATACCACGTTTATTCTCGAATACTCGTACAATGGAGGTCTTAGGCACCCTGTCTCAAATTTTCGAGATCGCAAATGGCATCATCACGACATCTAATGCTGTGAGCAAAATTGTGGAAGACATTGTCGCCGACGTGTCTCGGCTTCGGACGTCGCTAGAGAACAAGAAGGCTGAGATCGATCGGATGCTGATGTCCGAATTCAGCTCGGCTACAAGAGAAGTCAGCTCCCAGGGCAGCCAGACGCAAGCCATGTTCCGCAACCTGTGCCACCGATGGCATCGAATTTCGGACGAGCTGTCTCAAGCTATGCGCTATAGGCGACTCGAAGCTTGGAAACTGAGGGAATTAAAAGAGCAAATCTCTGCTGCCCTGACCTTCAGTAGCTCGTGCGAGCACAGCTACGATATATTCAAGGAGCGACTCAATGAAGCCTTCAAGATCGCACTGAGGCTCTGTGGCAGGCTGCAGTCTGGCGCGGAACAAGCAATGGCTGGGGTCAGGAAGGCGAAGATCGGCGGCTACGGAGCCGCTGGCGTCATGGGTGCTGGAGCTGTAGCCTGCGCTGTTGGCGCCTTTTTTACTGGTGGCTTGTCACTGATTGGCACGGCTGTTCTGGGGGCCGGAGCGGCTGCGGCTGCCAAGGCTACAAAAAAGTAAGGGTAACGTGTGTAAAATGTCGTAACTAACCCAGATATTAAAAAAGTTTTATTGGTAATGCGCTACGGGAACACAGTTTTTTAAAGAGAACCAGAAATATTTAAAAAACTGTTTTAATGTGTAAAACATATTCAGCTTTCATAAAATTTCAGACACGCAGGCGAACTAGAGAATCTTGCCAACGAGTTTAAAGGGCGGATTAGTAACATCGACGAATCGATTCGAAACATGGATCGCCTTGCCGATCAAGTGGAAAAAGCCCGCCAGCAAGGCTTGAGCGCTTGCCAAAGGCTAGAAGATAAGATGTTCGATCTGCAACGAGAAGAAGAATGGCGTAGACGCGCCGAATTAAGTAAAAGGACAATGAGTCTCTTAGACATTTGGAAAAATAGTTGAAGGCCGATTACTAAAATGTCTGTATCTCCGAATCGGTTGCATGTAGAAGAATCCTTTTTTCGCCAGATTGTTCAGATTTTTGTCCCCTACCAAGTAAGTCAGTCAGTTTAGTTTCCCACTCGATGTAGATGCAAGAAAATCCTGTACAATGAAGACACCCTATTTCTGATCGAATGGTAGCTATTCAAATCTTCAAGTTTAGGAAGCAAATAAAATAAAGAAGCTAAAAAATCTTAAGCGCTTCATTAGTGACATTTCTGAAAATATATCGGAGTCTGGAGATCATATACAGAACCCGCATAATTTGGCCTATAGCTATCCTTTAAAATCTTTCTCACAAGATGGCCAGTCAGAAAAAATGAGTGAGAAGAAAAAGCCAAACATCACAAAGCAGACTCCTGTTTTAACACTCTGTCCTCTATAATCTGTAAATCGAAGTGGCTTGAAAGTGGCAGTAGAATTTAGCAAGCAAGCAGAGTTGTGTCGAGTTTATTTGCTTATATAGGGTTATGACTAGCTAGAAATCAAATAGGTCTATGTCTATAAAGTATTTATTACTAGGTTTCCAGTCGATAAATATTTGTCCTTAGCCTTAGTCATAGGCCTAGCCTAGTAATGTAAGTAATGTAAAAAACGATAAATAACCTAATAAAATTCGACTAAACCATAAAATAATATAATTGCTGCGGGGTTTGTATAAATAATATAATTATGTTACTGATAGTAGTTAACCGTGCATATTTTATTCCAATCAATCAGAAAATTCTTCCCCTTATTAGTTTTAATCCCGTGAAATTTTGTTTAAATTCCCACTTTGTTATAAATGTCGTTGTTATTTTGTTTTAATGCGTAGTGCTCACCCCCCTTTGTATTTCACTATAAAAAGGAGCAGTTTGGGCTCAAATTCAAGTTTTGGCTTTGATCATTTTCCGCTTGAAAACTCTTAGTAATTTGAAGTTTAACTTTAAAACTTCCGCTAAGACTTGTCTCGCTATTTCTTTATTGAATAGGGAGAACTTGAGGTCGTGGAGACCCAGAACTAGGAGTCTGGAATAGGGAGAACTCGAGGTCGTAGAGACCCTGAATAGGAGCCCAAAAAGGGAAATTTGAAGTCGTGCAGACCCTAAGGAAGCCGTGCAGGCTAATAAAACACATTAGGCGCTAGGGAATTAGGCATTAGGGGATTAGATAGCTATCTGGACACACTTGATCCTCGGAAAACGCAATACTTTCGGACTTAATTAGGGAATTAGACAGTGTCTTACCGCTCGGGCACTACACGCTATCACAAGGTTTCTAAGAAATCACGTGAATTAAGAAATTTCTAGGAAAGAATTATAGCTTAGGGGCAAACAACACTACTTAAAGTAGGCAACTCAGTGGCATTTAATGAGATTTACAGAGGTAGAACATAGAAGTAAAACAAAACCTAGTACAACTTGGTGACTGCGGTGGGATATTTTGCAGAAAGAGCAGTCAGACCTATTACAACTTGGTGACTAATCGCTGGGATTTCAGCTAGGAACTATAAGGACTATTAAATAATTTAGCTAAGTGTTTCTGGTTACATACTGCAAAATTATGAAAATTAATAGCCCTAGGCTTCTGCAAACAGCACATTATGTTGAAAATCATATGCAATTCGTATATCTCACTAATGTATAAGAGAACGAAAATCGGCCTTCAACTATTTTTACACGAATCGAGAGTGTTACGTCCTGCATACAGAGGCGCCGGTAGGGCCTCAATGATGTTGCCCCAAAAAAATTAAATTTAAAAACAAACAATAACAAAATACGCAGCCCCACATGCAAGGTCACAGTTAAACAGCTCATAATTTTAAAAGAATGCTTCATATTCAATGCTACTCGAATTCTAAGAGTAGCTGCTTTTATTGGTCTTGCAAAAGATCAAAATATACAGTACGATCTACGCTTTGTCAACAATACTGTAAAAATCCAATTCTTTTCTATGCGTTTCAAATTTCGCCTATTAAATTAGTAAATATACCTGATCGTTGCCCGAAGGTATTTGGCCCTGAATTCAGGCCTGCAAAGAGATATCACTTACCTATTTAAGTTAGTTTGCTCGTAATTGTTGGGTAGTTTTATTGCTCATTTTTACTTTCATACGAGCGTAGAATGTGGGTTTTGGGGGTAGCTACCCGATGCCTTCACCCCCCGGCCCTGTTTTGAGTCCCTTTGTTAGAAAAGATGGACAATAAAAGTTTTTTATCGCTGAGATAGTGCCTGAAATAATAGCCTATTTTTATATGCACAAATAATACTTTACGTTTTTGCTATGCTTTCTTAGAAACGCGCTCAGTAAAATTTACCCGAATTTTGTTAAAATGTTGTTATTCACGGAAATATTAACTTTTGTTTGAAACGAGTCTGACATCTTAGTATAAATAGAAGCCCCGAGCGGGCCAAGAAAAGTAACTTGCCTCGACTTGCCGAGAGCTTCCAAATTTCGAGCAAAACTTAGTAAGCTCTTACTAAATCTTTAAAAGCAGTTGTTCAAATTGACTTATTCATTTCCTAGAGTATAAAACCCCAAATTGGGAGTAGCATTAGAAGACCGCTAAAAAGCGAGAACCACCTCAGAGTAGGAAAACCCTACAGAGTAGTAAAATCGCCTCAGGGCAGGAACGATCGCCTCGGGGCAGGGAAAGCGCATAAGGCTGTGACCCTCTGATACCGGGAACGCCCAGGACTGAGAGAAATTATAAGATCAAATAGTAAGAGTAGACAGTGCCATTAGACCGCTCAGGCCAAAGAGTAAAGTACATGTACAGACGCTACCAGTAGATCATTAAACGCTACCAATAACTATAAATTCATGCAAAAGTACATTAATGAGAATTAAGTAAGAAAGCATCGAAATTGGCCTTATAACAGCTTTAGTGGCAGAAAATATGATTAGACAATGGAATAAATAGGGAGCCCTAGTACAATTTGGTAACAGTAGTAGGATAATTATAGTAAGAAGAATAATCACTGTTACAATTATGGTTGCGTTGTGAGATTATTTATAGGGACAGAAGTAACCCCTGTGTCACCACCTAGAATCTCTCCATCTAGCTGCATTAAAAGTTTATTTTTGGCTCAGTTTCAGATTATTTTTTCTGCACTCAGAGATAAAATGCATTGTATATAGAAGACAGCACTTGATATTTGTCCAAGTAATTGTGAGAAGGAGTTCTCAATATATTTGTCTTTTTACATTTTTTCGGACTGCTGTTGCAAAGGTAAGCCAAGTCGTATTGCGTTAGATAATTTAGAGTTCTGTATCACAATTTTCAAATTCCATTCTTTATAAATTAATCTGATTTGTACCATTATGAATTTAGCGTCATAAATAAGCTTGCCAAGTTAGAATTTACAGTGAAAAAATCTGATTTCCATGAAAATTTGGCCTCTTGGGCAGAAATGCGATTGCAGAGCTAGTCAAACTGGTTTTTGTTTTTAGACTAGCCATCTGCGCCCCCTTTGGGGTAGCGAAAAGGAGAGGAATGATTGACTCAAAATTCCAAAACGCAAGCAAACCCAAGCAACCAGGCTATCAGTCTAACCGAGCCCTCTTGCACTAAAATGATCACACTCCTAACCAGCCTACATTACCAGCCTTATGCCTGATGAAATTCTATTAGATCTTGACTCTGCATTTTAAAGCACCCACTCCCTGCAGACAATTAATGTGGCAGTGCTGGGCAAAAGTAGGGGTTAGGCAATGTTATATGAATAGAAGGTAGAGTCTTGTTTCTTTTTTGTGCTTCTGTACCCTGCCTGTCTGCACGCCGCCAAAAGCTGACAGTGGGGTGGGCCCTCCACTCCACTGCCCTCCCCAGCCGACGGGTGGCGCCACGTTCTTACTTTTTTCCAGAATTTTCCGCTATCCACCCTCTCAATCTGTGAAAGTTCTACTGTTTCCTTTTTTGAAAAGTAGCCAGGTTGGCGTGGTTGGCGTGTTAGTAGTATGTTACGCGCATTTTTCTTTGCTTACTTGCATTTAACATTTCTCATATATTAACTTAAATTTAACTTGCATGCAGACACTCTAGCATTAGAGAACTATTCGGCCGCAACCGATGGAGCCGGACTCTTCTAAAGGAGTCGAAGTGCCGAATGATGGCGATCCGATGGTATCGTTTGAGCCTCAGCCGACGCCGCCGCCACCGCCATCAACGCAGCCTCCGCCGCCAACACAGCCTCCACTGCCAACGCCACCAAATGACGACGACTGCAAACGTGAACTACTGCTTCAGCTGACACAACAGAAGAAATTTGATGACGCAAAGAAGATTATACAAAGTTTAAAGAACACAGCTGCACCTTTACGTCGAGATCAGCTGCTACGGACAGCTGTTCACTACTCCGCGATGGATCCAAGCGGGTTTGAGCTATTGAAGGATCTCACAGAACTGGTTGGCGCAGGCTGCTTGGCAACCCCAGACCGCAATGGAGTGACTCCGTTTCACTTCGCAGCGCAATATCTGCCTGATAATGCCTGGAATACATTTATTAACCCGCTTGTAACGGAAAGCCATCTTAAGAAGAGAGATAACGCAGGAAATACTTGCGCACACTATGCAGTCCGCGAACAGCGTGCCAATGATGGAGTAATACTTTCTATAGTCCATAAGTCGGGGCCGAGATGCCTGGATGTTTCAAATGAGATTAAAGAGACGCCTCTTCAGCTTGCGGTAAAAAACTGCACCTCAAAAACAGTTAAAAAGCTGTTGAAAGAGCTCAATCCGAGGTGGCTTCAGGAGGCAGATGAAGAAGGCAACACAGTAGCACATTACGCGGCCATGAACCCGAGAGGCGCGGTACTTAAAGTTGTAAAAAAAGTGGGCGATCCCGTTCTTTTTTGGTCTAACAATCACAAAGAAACCGTTTTACAAATAGCGCTTCAGTTCTGCTCGATTTCGAAATCGCACTTGCTTCTGAAAAAAGCTGTAGCAAAGGCTGCTAAATTGCCAGGGTCGAAAGAGTCGAAAAAACTCCGGCAGCAGGATTCGACTGGAAAGACATGCTTACACAGTACAGCGATGCTTAGCGACAGGCAAGAAATTCTGCTTCAGGCAGTAGAGTTAGGGAAGCCACTCGGACCCGAATGTCTAGCCTGGAAGAACCAAGCCGGAAGTTCAGTGCTGCACGTTGCACTTGAGCATGGCCGCCAGTCCGAACCCGCAAGCACAGAAGTCTTAGTCAAATTGATTTCAAAATCTACAAAAGACGTTCTAGCAAAGGTTGATGCAAACGGTAATACATGTCTTCACATAGCCGCTAAGAGGAGAGACAATCATCGATTGTTACGTGAGGCTATCCAGAAGTGCGGAAAAGATTGCATGTTCTGGCCAAACAAAAGAAATCAATTGGTAATGTTCTTTGCTATTGGAGTTGTCTCTTCCAAAGAACTAGAAGAGGCATTGAAGAATGACATCCCTTCTGACGATTTCGGCAACACTCTGTTGCATTACCTCCTTCAAGGCTACAGCAGCGAGTCAGTCTGTGTTGGCTTAACCGATTCTGCAATCGAAAAGCAGTCTACAACTGATATTCTTGAGAAGATCGATATCCTTATTGCTTTTGGCGTGGATCCACTTGAGGAGAATATTGCCGCTCAAAACTTTCTACATTGGGCTAAGTTGCCGCAAAATTTGCTTAAGAAGCTTTTAACAGATTTTTCCGAATCTCATGGGCTTAAGGCCCTGTACGAAAAGCTAGATTGTGGGTCAAATGGACTCCACTTGGTTCACACGTACTCAAGAAAGTACAATTTGGAAGTTTTATTAGAGCCATTATCGAAACTGTCGGATTTAAAAGAAAATAGACTTTTGAGCTTGGCTGTTTCCAAGGGCGACAACAAGGGTGCCACCTGTTTTCATTTCGCCTGCGAAGGTGGCCAAACAAGCAGTTTTCGATTCTTATTGAAAAAAGGTCCAAATATTAGCGTCAGCATCAAGACGCTGACAGATTCCGAACTGTCTTGCATTGACTTTGCTATTGATAGAGGTCACCTCGAGCCGGTAATGAAAGTCTATACAGAATTTGAAGCTAAGGCACTTCAGAAAAAAGGAATAGGCTCCAAAGCAGCATCAAATGCCGCAAGAATTACTCTCTTGCGCCTCGTTGATCCGATTAAGAAGGCCGTCTCGCTGCCGGACCGGGTGGCAGCTCAGAAAGCGCTTGCTTCAATAATCGACCAGCTATCCGACGATTCAACTGCCTGTCGGAAGGGCAGAAGAGGCCTGCAAATACTAGAAAGGGCGATAACGCTCAACTCAACAAAACTATTTCGCAGCGCTTTAAAGATGAACTTTGTTAACGCCACAACGGAGAGACTTTTGCCAGAGTTCTTGCGCTGCCAGCAGCATCGAAATTTAGAGCTAAGCGTGATAAATTGCCTGTGCATGGGTGACAAAATTGGAAGGCACGGTTGGGTCGATGCTTTTTCTGAGTTGTCTGTCATTGACATTACATGTTCACACTCTGAGCACTACGATGAGATTTTGTTGGACTTGGTACTCACTAGGCAATTTGAGCTGATTCCGGCCAGCATTAACCTACTCATCAGGCTGGGCCCCGAGATCGACAAGCTACGCTCGCAGGCACGTGGCAAGCACGCTACGCTGCAGGAGTTGTACAGAAAAGTGCAGGAAATCGCTGTCAATTCTCTTGAAGAGTTGTTCGCTAGCGCTACTCAAAAGCGTCAGCGAGAGCTTCTCTTTGAGTTCCTTCAGGGTCGAATCGAAAGCGCAGAAGGCGTGTCCGGTCCCAAGTTTCCATTTAGAACTCTAAACAAGAAAATAAGGCATGGCGCCGTAACAGACATGATTGAGGAAGCTGACTGTAACGAGATTTTCGCGACAGACTGCATCTACAGCTTGGTGCAGCAGGAGTGGAAGACTGGACGAAGGCCCTGCAGGTGTAGCACATGCTCAGTTTCGAATAGCAAACAAAGTAGTGAAGACTGCTGCTGCAGGTGCACCCGCGAGTTCTATTCACCGCGAGCAAAATTCGGGACTTACTGTACCTTTTTCGCCTTTCTAATTATATACTTTACATGGTACACGGTTGACTTCAAAAATAGTTTCGCCCACATTTCAACTGACATTCCTTTGATATTCTATTGGCTATCCTTCGTTTCCCAAGAAGTTGTCGACTTCCGCAGACGGCGGAAGCGGCGCAGCTATCTCGTATGCGGCCGCCTCTGCAGATGGCCCACTTATTTTGAGGACTTACTGAACTTTCTAGAATGGCTCGTAATCGTTTTTTTACTGGTTGGTCTGATTTTGAAATGGATACTGCTTGCTAATTCGCTACCTTTAACTGCAGCATACCCCTGTCAGATGGTATTTAGCGTCGCTTTCGGTCTGCTAATGTTTCGGGCAGTGCACTTTCTGAGCCTATCAGCCGTCATTGGTCCTGTAATAACGATGCTATGGAGTCTAGTATTCAATGACTTGCTGCCATTTCTGGCAATTATCGCCGTCATCATAATCGCTTTCGGAGTGTTTTTCTTCAACCTACTTTTCTCTGTGACTGGAGTGAACACCCAGTCAACTTACTACAACAGTCCTTGGTACAGCTGGGACGCCACTGTTGCAGCGATAACTCTACCATTTAACATACTGTTTACAAACTTTGAGAAGCTAGAATTTGGGAAGACGTTAACGAATATCACGATTGGAAAATCAGCCCACACGCAAGGAATCGGAGTGTTTGAGAATCTGATGCTGTTCCTTTTCATGGGCTGGTGAACATTGTTATGCTGAACCTACTGATCGCGCTCTTCAACCTTCGGGTCAACCGCATGGCTAATGAAGCTCTGGGGATCTGGCGAAGGACGTACTTCGGCATGCTGAAGGAGTACCAAAACTTGAGTCCGGTTCCGCCACCGCTGTCATTTCTGTGGTACATCTACGATTGCTTTGTGAGAAAATGCTCTTGCAAAAAATGTAAAAACTCTGCGGGAGTGGCTCCGAAGAAGAAGGTTTGTTTTGTTTTTTTAATGGCGCGGTGACTCAGTAGGCTAATTGACAATTGTTTTGTCTCTATTTCAGACCGAAAACTGGTGGCGTGACCCTAAAAAGTATCCCGAGGAGTACATGGATTTTCTGGAGTTCCAAGCTAACCAATTAAGGCGGTTCCGCGCTTCTCTGCTATCCAATTCCAACTCCAATAGCCGAGATGATCTCATTGATCAATTGAGTCATCGATTGAAAGTACTGGAAGAACAGACTCAGGCGGTACATGAGAAGCTGAAGTAACCAGCTGGTTAAAACAAATATTCCATTATTTTTTCGCTTATGCAAGGCTCTTTAATGACCAATAATTTTAATTTTATAGCATATTTTGAGGAGAACTTAAGTCTTCAAAGAAAGCTATTACAGTGTAGGCTTCCAATTAAGAGTTTGCAAAGGTTATAAATAAATCCTGTTCAGAATTGTTGGCATAAGAAAAGCGACACAAGGAGCAAGGAAATATTTCAAAGGCATTGCCAGTGGCGTACGCAGGGGGGGGGGGGGGCCGCGGCCCCCCTTCCTCAATCGCCCGCCAAAAAAAATTGATAGTATTGCTATTCAGGTATTCTTGTTAAAGCAAAATCGGTTTACTCAGAAAAACAAAAAATTGCAAGTATTCTAGTATTCTGTTACTCAAGTGTAATCGAGATTGAAATGGAAAATACGTTATTCATTGCAAAAAACAATGATAATCCGCTCTTTTGACATCCGGTTTTTTCACTGTTCGAGCCATATTGCTATGGTCAGTTTGAAAATATTTATATTTTAACAAATGTAGGGTATAAATTTGAAGAGTAATTTTGTGATTGAAATATTTTTATTCGGTTCTGTGGACACTTCAAAGACTTTTTGTTTATGCACAGATTTACGATTTTTGTTATTCGAATGTTTATTCTAGAATGTTAGTATCAACGCTCTATTTATTGTTCGAGCAAATGCTATAAAATTAATAAGAAAAATTCTTTTAACATACAGATATCTTAAAATTATACTCGTAGTTTCACCTCTGGACTTATTTCATTTAAATTTACGTCTCATTTAGACAGTGTCTCTAAGAACATTTTATTCTGCAATATCCCCTGCCACCGATTTCCAGTCACTAATTCCCCTGCCACCAATTTCCTGTCACTAATTCCCCTGCCACCGATTTCATGTCACTAATTCACCTGCCACCAATTTCATGTCACTAATTCCCCTGCCACCGATTTCATGTCACTAATTCCCCTGCCACCAATTTCCTGTCACTAATTCCCCTGCCACCGATTTCATGTCACTAATTCACCTGCCACCAATTTCATGTCACTAATTCACCTGCCACCAATTTCATGTCACTAATTCCCCTGCCACCGATTTCCTGTCACTAATTCCCCTGCCACCGATTTCCTGTCACAAATTCTTCTGCTACCAATTTCCTGTCACTAATTCCCCTGCCACTAATTTCCTGTCACTAATTCCCCTGCCACCGATTTCCTGTCACAAATTCCCCTGCCACCGATTTCCTGTCACTAATTCCCCTCTGCCACCGATTTCCTGTCACTAATTCCCCTCTGCCACCGATTTCATTCCCCTGCAACCGATTTCCTGTCACTAATTCCCCTGCCACCAATTTCCTGTCACTGATTCCCCTGCGACCAATTTCCTGTCACTGATTCCCCTGCCACCGATTTCCTGTCACTGATTCCCCTGCCACCAATATCCTGTCACTAATTCCCCTGCCACCGATTTCCTGTCACTAATTCCCCTCTGCCACCGATTTCCTGTCACTAATTCCCCTGCCACCGATTTCTTGTCACTAATTCTCCTGCCACCGATTTCCTGTCACTAATTCCCCTCTGCCACCGATTTCCTGTCACTAATTCCCCTCTGCCACCGATTTCATTCCCCTGCAACCGATTTCCTGTCACTAATTCCCCTGCCACCGATTTCCTGTCACTGATTCTTCTGCTACCTACTTTATGTCACTAATTCCCCTGCCACCGATTTCCTGTCACAAATTTCCCTGCCACCGATTTCCTGTCACAAATTCCCCTGCCACCGATTTCCTGTCACAAATTCTTCTGCTACCAATTTCCTGTCACTAATTCCCCTGCCACCGATTTCCTGTCACTAATTCCCCTTTGCCACTGATTTCCTGTCACTAATTCCCCTGCCACCGATTTCCTGTCACTAATTCCCCTCTGCCACCGATTTCCTGTCACTAATTCCCCTGCCACCGATTTCCTGTCACTAATTCCCCTCTGCCACCGATTTCCTGTCACTAATTCCCCTGCCACCGATTTCCTGTCACTAATTCCCCTCTGCCACCGATTTCCTGTCACTAATTCCCCTCTGCCACCGATTTCCTGTCACTAATTCCCCTGCCACCGATTTCCTGTCACTAATTCCCCTCTGCCACCGATTTCCTGTCACTAATTCCCCTGCCACCAATTTCCTGTCACAAATTCCCCTGCCACCGATTTCGTGTCACAAATTCCCCTGCCACCGATTTCCTGTCACTAATTCCCCTGCCACCGATTTCCTGTCACTAATTCCCCTCTGCCACCGATTTCCTGTCACTAATTCCCCTGCCACCGATTTCCTGTCACTAATTCCCCTCTGCCACCGATTTCCTGTCACTAATTCCCCTGCCACCGATTTCCTGTCACTGATTCCCCTGCCACCAATTTCCTGTCACTAATTCACCTGCCACCAATTTCCTGTCACTGATTCCACTGCCACTAATTTCTTGTCACTGATTCCCCTGCCACCAATATCCTGTCACTAATTCCCCTGCCACCGATTTCCTGTCACTAATTCCCCTCTGCCACCGATTTCCTGTCACTAATTCCCCTGCCACCGATTTCCTGTCACTAATTCCTCTGCCACCGATTTTCTGTCACTAATTCCCCTGCCACTAATTTCCTGTCACTAATTCCCCTGCTAGCAATTTCACGTCACAAATTCCATGAGCGCTTCTTGTCTGTGGGTGAGCGCCCCTGCCTCTGGGTGGGGGTGCCCCTGTATCTTGGTGGACGCCCATATCTTTGAGTAGGCGCCCATATCTCTGGGTGAGCGCCCATATCTCTGGGTGGGCGCCCCTATCTCTGGGTGGGCGCCCCTATCTCTGGGTGGGCGCCCCTATCTCTGGGTGGGCGACCCTGTCTCTGACTGACTGACTCCCATTATTTTCATCAAGTTAAACAACCTAATTAGGCACTTAACGTAAATTCTAAATTTGCAGATCGCTCTCGTACTGTATGGACCACTAGCAGTAGGCTGCCAGCGTTTTTTGTGTGTTCGTCCTCCAAATCTTACGATTATCAATATTTGACATACATGTAGTTTTGCTTATTAACGTATTTTTAGGTCACATATTGTACTCTCTCAGGGATTACTAGCTCGTATTGAGGTATTTGAATTTTTAGTCTTCATGATGAAGTTGTCAATCATTTTTACAACGGGTTTTATAAGTTTTGGCCCAGAAAGTCTGAAAAGGTCATGTGATTTTCGAATTTAGTTCTTATTATTCTTCGTTGATATGGAATCAAAGATCATTGTTCTGGTCTCACCAGACAATCACGTCGACCTCCGCGGTAACTGAAATTATTGATCCAGTCAATAATGAGAAGCGAAATTGTTTATATTGACTAAGATCGGTAGATGTACACGAAAAATATTTGAGTGCAAGATTACAAACTCAATGATAAAAAACAAACATCGTTCAACAAAGTAATTTAAGCAAGACTATTTAATTAAAAATTCGATACCTGCTTATTTCATTCAATCATAGTTTGATTTGTTCTTCCAAAAACAATAAAGCCATCGGCCTACGCGAAAGTCCTTCATCGCTAGAGTTATATTTCCAGTTCGTGATAATCATTTCCCATGTCCCACGCACTCAAATCCCAGTTCCTATTTAGCACTTACTTATCCCAGCTCTATATCGACCAAGTAATTACCGGAACTCTAATCCTACTCATTTTTTTCGCACCTATCTTACCATCCTCATCTACTTTCCAATCCTCCTCTCCATCTCTGTCATTCGCGTGCAGAGTCCCACAGTTCTTCCCTCAGCCCTTAGCAACAGCAATTTTCCACGAATCCTATTCCCGATCACCCGATAGGCCTCCCAGCGTCCTCGCTTAGTGCTGTACCATGCTTATATGGAGTATTTTTCCATAAAAGTATCTGGCCACTTCAGGCTCTTCCGCGCAGCTCACTTCCCTCATCCTCTCTCTCTCTCTGTTCCTCATTCGCTCTCCCCTCCTACTTAAGCTACCTTCAGTCTCTGCTTGCGCATGATCCCGCAGCAAAAAAGTGTCTATAAGCCCTTAGGCGCTATTTCTGCTCCCCCTCTTAGCCTTCGTCCTCCGGAATATCCTCCGGTCGGGTCTCCCCATCTCTTCCTCTTGATCGCCCCGGCCCGTCCCCTCTTCACATCGCTCTTCAATTTTGCGGCCCCAGCCAGCGGCTATAAAGTCAGAAAGCGTCCAACAAACCTAATTTACTGCAGGCCCCGTTCAGGAGAGAGAATTAAAAAAAGAGCAGCATATACAACGGCTGCAACCGCGTCCTCGGCTCTTTTCCAGCAGAGCGCGGAGCCACCTGGACTTTGGCGAGTAAAAAGCTCCGTCAGAGTGTCTAGGTGGATCCAGCAACGGTGAAGCTGTAACGTTTTAACCTCCCCTTCCCCAATTCGACTTTTTACCCCCCCCCCCTCCCTGCCTGGCCGGTGGGCCATCCAGTTGTGTCCCAGCACGGCATCGAAGCTTCTCTATTTGTTCCTTTTCTTCCAGACTGAACGGTTGCACGAAATTTAACCTTTTTTGATTACTGGATGCCCCACACAGCCTATATTTAGAGATTGCAACATGCCATGTAGCAGCAGTACGTCTAACCTTCGCTTCGCATGTAAACATTGATATATTCATCGCTAACGTACTAAGGTAAGTGTAATCATAATTTTTTCTAATTGCTAATGGGCTAGTTAGGTTATTAAGTACTGTTTCCTAAAAAAATATGTAGATGACAATGAGACAACGACAGACAGACAGACAGACAGACCAGACAGACAGACAGACAGACAGACAGACAGACGACAGACAGACAGACAGACAGACAGACAGACAGACAGACAGACAGACAGACAGACAGACAGACAGACAGACAGACAGACAGACAGACAGACAGACAGACAGACAGACAGACAGACAGACAGACAGACAGACAGACAGACAAGCAGACACTATGACAGACAGTTGACCAAAAGCTATCAGCTATCAGCTAATCGCGTCAACTCACTTCCAGAACGTCAGCCGTGTAGAGCATGTCGTTCGTGTCTTCCCGAACCACGAGTGACTGCGATAACAACACGGGTGGCGGCGACGACTTCAATGCAGCAGCTTCGAGAGGTTCACCCGTGACAGGCCTGTCCGTGCTCAACAGTCAGGACTCAGAGATGCAGATGCAGCTTGCCAGGCTATCCCGTCTGATGGCTCCAGCCGGTGGAAGCTCCACTGCGCTGCCACTAGAGTGCGACGCTGGATTCGAGAGCTCTTCTCTCTGCGGCAATTTCAACAATGTCGACCCGGAGTCCGATGATCGACCGACAGCCAAACAGAAGCGAGTAGCTCGCGTGGTGATGGCTGTCGCCTTCATTCTGCTGTCAATGTGCTTCGTGCTGATTGTTGTCACGCTGTCAATGTCTGATCACATTGACAGAATGGGTGAGTTTCCGGGAAGTGTGTTGAAATTAAAAAAGCGCATCTTTTTCTTCTGTCTACAGCATTGGAAAACGACTATTAGCACACTTCTCTCTTTACTCACCGTACTCTACTCTCTACTCACTGTACTCTACTCTCTAATCACTGTACTCTACTCTCTAATCACTGTACTCTACTCTCTAATCACTGTACTCTACTCTCTAATCAATGTACTCTACTCTCTACTCATTGTACTCTACTCTCTAATCAATGTACTCTACTCTCTAATCACTATACTCTACTCTCTAATCACTGTACTCTACTCTCTAATCACTGTACTCTACTCTCTACTCATTGTACTCTAATTTATACTCACTAAACTCTAATCTCTGCTTTCGATCCAAAGATGAGACGGGATTGAAGGGTTGAGGTCTCTCTGCCCTAGACGCTTACGGAAAGGTTATTAATAGGCTTTTAGGCCATGCATTGGTTTCCATGCCTTGTTTCTATTCTACTCGTAGAGCATTGTTATAATTGTTATAATGACCAAGGAAGAAGCATTGCCAAAGAATGTTATTTCTTCGGTGAAAAGTACCAACTAACAGAATGCAAATCGGAATGAAGGCTAAATGCTGATTACCTTATCAACTGAAGACTTATAAACGTAGACTTCTGGAAGACTCGACACTGAAGCTTAGGAATATTGGCTATAATGCTTTTAAAATCTTGAAAAAAATACTCTGGTATATTTAGCTTCTCAATCTTCTTACTAAGAAGTAGCAAGAAAAGAATATAGTTTTTCTCCTTTAGTTTCCTCAAGAAACTATTCAATCTGCATTTTATCTCTTTACTATAATTAGAGATAAATTACAAGCATTGATTGTTCATTTCAGTTCGAAAAGCTCTAATGCACAGTCTGAGCAAGGCCAGGTCGCAGTCAAGCTCAAAGTTGTCATCGGAGTTTCGACAGACTTGGAATTTGGCTACCACTGCAGCATCAGCAACCGATAACTGATTGATGCAATGCAGATTCGTTTTAGTATATTTAAGAATACCGAAACCAAAAAACGCTGTGGGCTGCAAATGACAACATTGCTTGTTTATTTGTATGCTGTGTAACGTACATGTACTGCTCGATTTAAACTAAATTAAGTGATTCCTGTTTTGCGTTCATGGCTTAAAAATCATTATGAAGGTAAATAAAAAAGCTAAAGGTAATATTACTCGTAGATCGCGGCTCATTTCCCACGGTGAACTAGTAAAAGTAGGTTAAGTGTAGGCAGAAGTGTAGCTTCTGGTGTCAAGTGGTTAAAATGAATAAAAAGGTTTCTTGAGAGGCGTCTGAAGAGTCTAAGTGCCACGCATTAAAGGAAAAGTAAAACTCAATTAAACGGATACTATACTCGTATGGAATCAGCTTTGAATTTTGTTAACAAACGTAATTATTGGTTAGAGGTTACGTTTATAATTATAGAAAACGCCTGCTAGAAAAAGAACACAGCAAATTCTATAGAGTCTTGTAAGAAAGTAAACTCTGCAAAACCACAGGAGCTACTGACGCTGCACCATGCACGCCTCCAGCCAGTCGTCGCGCACCCTCGCTTCGTTCACTTGGCTAATACCATTGCGCAACTCGATAAGATCTACGTCATCCGGCAGTTGGCCAAGTATGAAGATGCAAATTCGAGCAAGAGGCCGGTAGATAATTCCATAGTTGTCCTGCTGAAGGAATTCTTGCTGATTAAAGTCGATCCTGGCCACCTTTTGGGGAGATTCGTCCAGCCGCTGCCAGCCGGTGTTGTCATCCCAGTGCGGGAAGGTGACAAAAAACCAAAACTTGCCTGGCTCCGCATCTTCCAGAGTTTCTAAGACTCTCTCGGCAGTGGCGTTCAGCACAGGCTCCACAAAGGGCGGGCCGAGACTCCAGCCGCCCGGATATCCGGACAGGTCGAGGCGGAAGAAGTTTCCCAGACTGCAAACGCGGCGTCAGTGTCATTGAACAGGCTGCAGAACTTGACGCCATCTCGTCCCAGAAGGCGGCAGTTCAGAGGCGACGAGAAGCCCTCATAGGTGACGTGGCCAACGTCGTACAGAGCGTCGAGTCCCGACACGCACATGCCAGACTCACCGCCGTAGAACTTGCACAGATGAGCGTAGCGGAGGCACATCAGCGCAGTCGCGTCAGTGCCGTATGTTTGCGCCAGGTAGCGAATTCGAAGACAATTCCGGGTTTGGAAATCACCCACGAATAATTTTCCACTGGTTCCGCTCTCGGTGTATCGAACAGCAACATCAGGCAGTGGTTCATCCTCGAGATCAGTGCCCAAAATTCTTCGATACTGTCGAACACCTGGTTGGATATTCTCTTTGCCGTATCTTCATTCGCGCGTAAATTCTGTTGCAGCATCCTCTCCAGTTCCGTCCTGAGGTTTTCATTAAACGGTTGCTGTGGCAACAACGGATAGGCAGCTTCTTGATCCGCTGTGTTGAAGAGTTGCACGATTTGCAGAAACCTACCAAACACGTTTAATGCGGCATTCTTGTGCTTATTCTCGGACCCCATTTAGGAAGGGCTGTTCGAAAGTCTTGAAAAAGTGTTTCGATAAAATTGTATTGTCGCATCTCTTTGGCGATTTTTTCCGGTTCTATTCCAGCGAATTCGCCATTATTTTCACACGGCTTGATTGTCTCAGTAATCGTTAGGGTAGTTTAGAGTGCAGATATTTGCAGCTCGGTGTTTTTTCAATGGCCTGTATTTATGTCGTTGCTCTCCAGCCGGTAGAGATTTTCATCGTTTATATTTCCAAGAAATGAAACAAAATCTACGACAATAAAAATTCTCGCTGACGCGAGCGAGGGCAGGGAAATGTACAGTTTTGCAACTGAGGCAAAATTCCAGGAAATGGCTACTGTACATAACTCAGATCCAAATAACTGGATGTATAGTCTCTTCGGCCTGAAAATTGTTTTTTTTAACTAGAAACAATAGCCCAAGTGGCGCGCGCCGCCACTCGCTCATTGTAGGCAGCGCTAGAGCAGCTTATGTCCAGACAAAAAGTGCGCACAGTTATGTTCTTACCCCAAAAAGTCTGACCCCCGGCCTCAGTTCGTCTTTATGCAAAAGAGAGAGGCATACGAAGCTGCCGTGAAATGCGCAAGTACCTGCCGCAAAGTTTTGCTAGATTAATTTCAAATATATGATGAGACCATCTTCAATTCGAGCACAAGAACGACGACTTAACTGGACAAGCTTTTTATCTTCGAGTACTATTAGTAGCATTTAAAGCTCGACACTTCGAATGATGGAAACTTAAAGCTTAATCAAGTGGTATTTTCTGGAATTTTGCAGATACAAGCATCTGATAACTGGTCATTTCGGACATTGATTTTTAAAACTAGGATGACTGTAGGGAAATTATTTTGAAGACAATTTCACTTCTAGGATTATAAACTCAAAGCTGAAGTTTCTAATCGGTGTCATATCTTAACTGCAACAGGTACAAACAAGATTAATAATTATATTTGCAGGAGGGTTGTGGGCACCCTTGCATAGCATCTTCCCTGAAATAGCTCTACAAACAGCACTGAGACAATTCTGCCTCAGTCTTTTTGTCTTTTTGTTTTCAGTCTTTTCTGTCTCACTCCGGAGCACATTAGCACGCTTCAAACAAAAGTGTACATCGTCTCTGACTTTCAAATCGTCAGGAATGTAACACTATGTG